>JAVTVJ010000585.1:227024-435927 GCA_034509425.1 Eopsaltria australis
AAAGGAGGGGGAAAAGGAGGGGGAAAAGGAGGGGGAAAAGGAGGGGGAAAAGGAGGGGGAAAAGGAGGGGGAAAAGGAGGGGGAAAAGGAGGGGGAAAAGGAGGGGGAAAAGGAGGGGGAAAAGAGAGAGGAGGAAGAGGAAAGAGGAGGAAGGAAAGTAAAAAAGAACACAAAGTGAAGCATCCTGACCAAACCACTCAACTCCTTCAGCAAAAAGTTCCAGAAATTAAGGAGAAGCAGAACCTTCCTGGGAAGAACCACCACCACCTCCCACCCTAAAAGAGCAGCTGAGATGAAATGCTTGTTTTCAGGTGATTAACATGAGGTGAAATCAAACGTGCTTAACGAAGCTAAAAATGAGAAGCTGATAAATGGGCTCCGTGAAGCATTGCCAGAGGCACACAACAACAACAAAAAAAAAGGGGGAAGAAATGTCCTTTCCTTACTTTTTAAATGCAGATTTCAACCAACAGGTGGGAATATCTGAAGCCCAATTTTCAACCCGGCGTTGGCCAAAACTTTAACGTGACAACACTGAAAAATCACAGAGTTCAGAAGACAAAGCAGGATAGGGGGAAAAAAACTGTGGCAATAAAAGTTTATCCCATTCCCCCGAGGCTGAGAGGAAAAGGATCTCTAAGTGGTACCTCCTGTTTAACTCAAAAACAACTGCACGAAGCTTTCAGGCAGCAGCACCAACAAAAACACTTAACCTGCCTCAGCTGCCAAGTGATGAAGAGCTTCAGGAACACTTTGCTGCAGGCTGAAGATGAAAAGAATAAAACAAAGCTTTTTCTTTTTGTCTTAATGCGATTAAATCGCCCGTTTAAAGTGTTCTTTTCTACCACACCGAGGAGCCTCTCGCTGGTGAAGAAATTGGGGTGGGGAGAAAAGTAGCAATTTGCCATTAAAAACCTCGAGGTTTTATTACTTCGGAGGTCTCCTCGTGCTGCTGAAGTCGTGTTGCATCTACCAAGGGTTATTTTTCAATAATAGAAAGGAAACAAATGCACTTAAAACTCCTTCAGTCGGTGGAAGGATAAATTTGGATAAGAATAAGTAGGGTGGCACAAAACCAGAGAGGATTTCACACAGCACAGGGATAATTTCCTTGCTTGGTGTTATCAAGACTCGTGGTGGCGAAATCAAAGAGCTCTAATTGATTCATTGGCTTGATCTCGTTAAAAGTGTCGATATTTTTTTTTATTTTGTCCTTTAAGATTAAAAGGGGAAAAAAATCGTTCCAAGTGCTCCAAATGATTTCTAGTCCAACAATCCCTTAAATTACAAAGCTCTTTATCTGAGCCAACTATCTGACCTGTAATCCCAGGGAGGTCTCTGAAGGACAAAGGAGGAAAAGGACGAAATTCTGGGAGATTTCTGACAAAGAAAAATGTGTCCCAAAGAATCATTTTTTTCCATCAAATTCTGTTTTCTAACAGATAAAATAACCAAAATTAACGAAAAATGAAAGGAAAAAAACCAAAACACGTTGCTAGATAGGTTTTGAATTAATTTTAGCTTACATAAACCCCCCCCCCACCATTTAAGTCTGGCTCATAAACAGTGGATAAACTCCGGCTGCATTTTCAGCAAGCTCAGCCTAAGGCTGGGCTCAAAGTCCTAAAGCTCTGCCAGGATTTAACTACAAAACGATTCCCTCAGAACTACAAGGCAATGGCACCACTTCCACCCACAAATGCATAAAGACTCAACCCTTAAAACCCATTATTTCCTGATGTTTTGCAAAGGCCTCCACGAACTTCATTCTTCCTCCTGAACTGAGCTTAGCAGAAATGAATTCAAGAATCACACCCCAGCCACCAACACTTGTTTCCCACCACGATTTTCCTGCTAAGCACTGGAAGCTGAGGCTTTAACAAGCACAAATCTCGTGCTCCCACCTTAAAAAGCAGGAGGTTTTCACTTTTAACTCACGAGCCATCGCTAAGCAAATACTTTGGATGTGCTTGTTAAACAGCAGCCACGACAAAAATCCCTTTATTTGTGCAAGCCACAAGATTTGGAGAGGCGATGACTGCACTCAGCAAACCCTAATAGAGCACAGGCAGCCTAAAGCAGAAGAGCATGAAATTTAATTTTCCCCAAATCCACCAGAGACCCAAAAAAAAGCACGTGGAAGGCAGTGCAGAAAAATTCCCAAGTTTCTATGAATAGGTGGAAACAAAAAGGGACATTTAGAAATGAAGGCTGCTTGAATAATAAATTCTGCCTCTCTGCAAGAAGCCACACGGAGAAAAATCATTTGGAAAAGGCAAAAATTATAGAAGAAAGTGGCTGTCACTGCAGTGAGTGTGCCTGAGACCTATTTACTTCCATATTTGAGAAACCTGGCATATCCAGGGCTCTTCCTTTCAATTTTAGCTGGAAGAGCCCAAGTTCTCCATCAGCTGTAAAATGAGAAATCAATTAAATCAATTCAATCAATTAAATCAATTAAATCAATTCAATGTCCCCCTGATAGCTGACAATATTCATGGCATAAATTGGCTTTCACCCTGGCCCTCACGCAGGGAAACAAAACCAAATCCCACAGATTGAAAAGCTCAATTCCTGCATTTGCAGAACCCTTGGAAACCTCAGAATTCATCCCTTTAGTTCCCTTTCCAACGCTGAATAACAACAAATAAAGCAACAGTGGGAGCTGAATGGGGACCTCCCACACAGGAGCCTCTTTTCCCATATAAAGTTGAGCAGGATTATTGAATTCTAAGGAAAAAAAAAAAACGAGGGAGGAGAGAGGAAGGGACAGACAGAGAAACCTCTGCTAAATTGGTTTGGCTTTTCAAATGCACCATCACAGCAACACAGAATCCCAGAATGGACTTTGGGCTTTTTTTGGGATGGACTTTGGGCTTCTCAACTCGTCCAGTCCCCCCTGCCATGAGCAGGGACACTTTTCCCTATCCCAGGTTGCTCCAGCCTGGATTTGGACACTTCCAGGGAATCCAGAGCAACCACAGCTTCTCTGAGCAACCAGTGCCAGGGCATTCCCACGTTCATCGTAAAAAACTTCCTTCAGTCAACCCAAATTTTTATCATGTCAAACTCCAGGTCAATGTCAGCACAAAAGGCATTTCTTGGAGCATGTTTAAATCTATTTAATCATATATTTAAACTGTTCTTGTAGGGAGTTTCTGGGTTTAGATGACTGCACACCACATTAGGATAATAACAGCCGTAAGCAGATGAGGTTCATTGTAACATCAGTTACAGGTTAAAAACGCCACATTTGCAGATGTTCCAACACCTTTTATTCCTGCTCTTCTTTAGTGCAAAATGCCTCACTCCATGGGATGTCTCAGCACTCAAAAAGTGACTAAAATCAGGCAGCCCCTGAGGTTCAGGGCTGCTGAAATCCCAGTGACTGCTCCAGAGGAGAATCAAAATGCTGCTTGGGAATGAGAGACATGTGGGAATACAGCACCAGAGAACAACCCAGCACATTCCAGCTTTTCATTCACACCTTGCAAGGTGAAAACTCATCAGGTTCAAGATGTTCATGGAATGGTTTGGGATGGAAGGGATCTTAAAGAGCTTTTAATTCCACTCCATGCCAGGAGGGCAGGGACACCTTCTACTATGCCAGGTTTCTCCTTGGACAATTCCAGGGATGGAGCACATTCCTTTTACACAATTATGGATCTTCTCCATATTCAACTCCCATGATTTGCCAGTTTTCCCTGGAATTTCAGCACCATTTGACAAGGATTTGCCCAGCCATCGAAAAGCACCCGCAGAACACCCTGCACATCACCCAGACAGCAAAAACTTCCATTTCTGCAGCACTTCCTCCAACTCCAATGCACAATTCCATCTCCCCTGTTCTCTTGCAATCCAGTGACAGGAATGTCAAGCTCCTCTAAAGATTTGCTGTTCCACTGACAGCACTAAAAACCAGGCACTTTTAGCAGCTTGATGAGTTACAAGACGTTTCACCTTTGGATAATAAAACACTTCCATCAATACCTTAAACCCAAAGGATATCAATGCTCATCACTGCAAAGGAAAGTCATCTCCAAGAAACTCTGTGACAATTAAGTAGCAAGGTATTATTATTATTAATAATAATATTAATTAAAACAAAAAAATAATGGCATTCCAGGCTACCAGTGATCCACAATCACCTCAGTGTTGCCTGAGGGTCCTACTTGAGTTATTTTGAGTTTCCAGTAAAAGCTGAAAACTCTTTTTAGAAAGAATTCCCAGAGCTGCAAAAGCAAAAGCCAAGCTCTCTCTCCTGGCTCCTGCTGCAGGAAGGAAAGGGGAAAATCCACGTCAGGAACTTCCTGAGCTTTCCAGGTGTCTCAGAGCCAAAGGGAATCAACCCAGGCACTGCCAAACCTCTGGTGGTTTTTTTTTTCCCTGTTCTAAAAATAAGAGGAATTCTAGAAAGCAACATCACAAATGTCCCTTTATTTCATCTTTCAGTTCATGCAAGGGAAGAAGTGCAGCTGGAACAAAAAGGTGGATGGAGGTAATTAATACATGAAAGGGCAAGGAACTGCCAGGGTTTATTTGCAGAGGATTCTTGCTTAAGTGGCAGAAATTCAGCCCAAACTCTGGGAACTTCCAGGTGAAAACACAAAAGAATTCTCACAAGCAGAACTGCAGAGCTGCCCACAACATTTCTCCCCAGACATTCCAGTTTTCAATTCAGTTTTTCATGTGATATCAAACTCTCCAGAATTACCAATATCATCAGGACATGCTGCAACTCTTCAAAATATTAAGTTAAAAAATTCAATAATCTGAATTTTCCTGAATGTGCTTTCATGCACCTGGAATAGGATGTCCTGAAGAATCTCTCACCTTCCCCATCCCAGGGAGTTCTCCCCCACAACCAAAAGGTGAAGTTTGTTCTCCTGAAGTTCAGCTAAATCCTGGTTTTGTCTCCAATTAGAACCCAACATTTGAAATCCTCATCCCTGAACATCCCAATAATATCTTTACATCCTTCTGACTGACACAAGGTATCCAGAGCCACTGAAACTCCACCCAAAACCAGACCAGCAACACCAAAAAAGCACAAAAATTAATCCATGGAATCAAGCAAGGTGTGACCCAGCTCCTGAAGAGGCGCCAGCAGGGCTCATTTTACTACACCCCTACCCAATATTTTGTGACAGGGAGCCTTGGCTGATTTAGTTCATGAGGACATAATAAATACAATTTTTAAAAAAGAGAAAAACCTTCTGTGTCCTTAATAGACTCTATTTCTGCAAAGGGGGGAAAAAATGACTGAGATACTGATATTCTTGACAATTTAAGCATTTTTTCCCTAATAAACTATTATTTTTTCCAATATTCACTAAGCTAAAACGAATGAAACCATTCCCTGTGTCTGAAGCTTCAGGTATAACACACACCCAAGGAAAAAAAAAAACCAAACCCACAAACTCCTTGTCTGACCAAATTGCTTTCCATCGATATTGCTTTAGGAATTACAGGCAGGCTTGAAAGATTTGACACTTGTTAAATATTTTAGTGCATTTAATCTTACTCAGAAGGCAGCAAAGCGAGCCAGGCAAGCTGGGATGCTCCAAGACATTGTCTTTAGATGTCAGATTGCAGTGTAAGTGGATGTAATTTCATTTTCTGACACCCCCCCCCCCAACTGTAAGTCGATAAATTCATCATCATTGGCAAGCAACAAAGCACAAATTCTTTCGCGTAACTTCATCCACTCTTCCTCCACCAAAAGCTTGTCTGGAAGAAAGGGCTGGGTTTATTTGCTCTAATGTTTCTCCCTCTAGAGAGCTTTTCTTTTTTTTTTGTGGAGTGTTATTTGTCTGAGGTACAGCAGCACTTCACCAAAATCACAGATTCTTAAAAGCAAAACTACTCCAAAGGCTTTGTGTGTTTGAGAAGGTTGAGGAACTCATGGAATCCTGCAATGGTTTGGGTTGGAAGGGACTTTAAGGAGCTTTGAATTCCACCCATCCATGGGCAGGGACACCTCCCACTGTCCCAGGCTGCTCCAACCTTTCCTTGGGCACTGCCAGGGATCCAGGGGCAGCCACAGCAAATCTGGGAATTCCAGCCCAGTCAGCAATTCCTTTCCAAAATCCCACCCAAATCTCCCCTTTTCCAGTTTGAAGCCATTCCCTGTGTCCTGTCCCTCCAGGCCTTGTCCCCAGTCCCTCTCCAGCTCTCCTGGAGTCCCTTTAGCCCCTGGAATGTGCTGGAAGCTCTCCCTGGATCCTTCCCTTCTCCAGGGAAAGATTCCCAGCTCTCCCAGCAGCTCCAGAAGGAGCCTTGATCTCCTCCAGTATTTCCTGGGATCTGATCTGAATTGGAGGAATTTTCCCTCCCCACATTCCAACAGGAATCCCAAAAGGGAAGAGACTCCACCTTCCACCATCCCAGGCTGCTCCAGCCTGGCCTTGGGCACTGCCAGGGATCCAGGGGCAGCCACAGCAAATCTGGGAATTCCAGCCCAGCCAGGAATCCCTTCCCAATATCCCATCCATCCCTGCCCTCTGGCACTGGGAAGCCATTCCCTGTGTCCTGCAATTCCATGCCTTATCCTCCATCCCTATCCACCTTTTTTTAGGCCACAATGAGGTCACCTCAAAGGCTGGAGAATCCCAATTGTCCCAGCCTTTCCTCATGGCAGAGGTGCTCCACCTCCCTGATGAACTTTGGGCTCACTCCAAGTCTTTCAATAAAAAAACCCCACCAAATAAAAAAGAAAAAAAAAACAACCAAACAACCAAACCACAAAGGCAATTAACCAATTAAAAAAAAAAAACAAAACCAATGCATTATTGCCCAAATCCAAAGAGAAACAAAAATGAAAGCTCAGGATATGCAAGAGTGTGACTTAGCAGAGAATTCCTGGGGTATCACAGCCCTCCCACACCCCAAAATCCCAGGAGTTTGCTCACAAAACCATTCCCATAATTCACATTTAAGGATGAGCAGCAAACACCACAGGAAAGCAGGTGAGGCATGAAAGTGTTGTGCCATAAAAATCCTTGATCTGGAATGATTTCTTCACCCCAGTGAAATACAGGGACACAATGAAAAAGCTGCTATTTACAGAAATTAAAAAAAGATTCCCTGCCCACTGCAGGAGGTTGGAATGAAAGGATCTTTCAAGTCCCTCCCAACCCAAAGCACTCTGGGATTTTGTGATAGACTCCTGCAATTAATAGGAAACCAAATTTATGCTCCAGAAGAAAGGAAGATGCTAAATTCTGTTCGCTCCAGTCTTGCTGCAAGGCTGCCACAGGACTGGGCTTTCATCAGTGCTGACTTTGCTGGGGTTTCCTGGAAGCATCAAGGCAAAAGGCAATTTTTGGGGGGGGGAATTTTTGGGGGATTCTGCTCTCATGAACATTTCTGAAGCGCTGAGAAGAGCCTCGCTTGAACTTCCCAGGTTTCAGGGAGCCCACAAATCACCTGTTCCAATCTCTGCACTGCTCCTCACCCCAGCAGCAGCTGGAAGGATTTGAAGTTAGAGCACAGCATTCCTGGCACGAGGTTTGATGCATTTCAACAGCCCTCAATAACGAAATAGAACAAGTTAAGCAAGCCATCCATCTCTGTGAGCTGTAAATCACTTCTTTTCCACCATTCCAGGGTAAGAAAAACACATATTCTCCTTTTAGTATTTCCTTCAATGTCTTTCAGCAGAACCTTCCCAGAATAAAAGTCAGTTTTGATTAAATAACCAAGAGTTTTCCCTTCAGAACTCAAGACACATTTGGATATCTGCTTGTTCTGGGGTGGTTGGGGCTTTTTTGAGTCTTTAACAGCGTGGAAAGCCAAGCCTCATTTGTGTTTTACACTTGAATGTCAGCCAGAAAAAAAAAAACCACCAAGAACTGAACTCCTCTAAAACTCTACAAGCTAAAGACGAGCCAAAAAGCCAAAAAAACTCATCTCTGCCAAAGGGCAACGAGTTCATTAGGAGGCTCTGAAGGGCACATCTGATTTCTTTTGTCACATTTCAAAGCTGCAAAGCAGGAGCAAACCTGCACCTGATCCTTGCTGCTGTCTCCCACCGGGTGAGGAAGGTTCCTTCATCCGATCGATGAGGCTGTCAGACAGCTGCAAAACACAACAGGGACACATTTTAGCTCCTTCTTGGTCCCTGTTTCCCTTCCAAATTGAATAAAACTTGATAAAACAGAGCCTGGAGGCTCCCTCTAAGACAAAGAGGTTAAAATTGTGCTGAAATTCCACCCCCAACACAAAATAATCCCCTCATTGTGAGTGCTCCAAACAATTCGACAGAACAAGATTCGGGTTCTCACAAAAACACAGAGTAAAGGAAAGAACACCCTTGCTGGTAATGAATCAGAATTGTTGCTTTTCTCAGCGATTTCATTTGCCTTTCTAAGGTGCACAGCACTCAACCAAGGAGGAATTTCATCCTGGGGAAGCCCTGAAAGGATTTGGGCAACACAAGCGGGGAGAGCCAAACCCAAAGTTCATTTGGATGTTGACACAAGCAGACAGAAAAACACTGCCTCCAATTATCCAGAATCAAAGAGCAGCCTCCACTTTCAGCTCTGTGGAAGGCCATGGATAAAATTAACAAAAGGGAAAGAATCATCAGCATAAGAACTTTTGGTTTCCAGCTTCTGTCATTAAAACCACAGAATTATTTGGGTTGGAAGAGACCTTAAAGAGGTTTTAATTCCAGCTCCTGCCATGGGCAGAGACACCTTCCACTATCCCAGGGTGATCCAATTCCCATCCAGCCTGGCTTTGGGCACTTCCAGGGATCCAGGGGCAGCCACAGCTTCTCTGGGAATTCTGCTCTATCTGGAATATATCAATTTATATTACTCTTACATCATCTGTTTACTCCAGAGCACTAAATAACCAGAAATGGAATCTATCAGTTTGCTGAAACAGAATGAACTCTCTGGGCTCGCCCCGCATCTCTCCATGAAAGCAGAAATAAATGATAAGTTATTATCACTGCTGGAATGAGCTACAGGGTGTGTGTTATAGAAAAAAATGTCTAACTGCAAGAATTCCTGAAGTTCCTTGTGTCACAAATTCTGCTTTGGGATATTAAAGACAGCAGAGGTGGCGCTCCTGCCACCTGCCCTGGAACTGGACGTGGCTGCCCCTGGGTCCCTGGAAGTGTCCAAGGCCAGGGTTTGGAGCAGCCTGGGACAGTGGAAAGTGTCCCTACCCATGGCAGGGGTGGCACTGATGTTCCTGAATGTCCCTTCCAAGCCAAACCCCGCTGTGAGCGATGATAAACCGGGAGAAACGGGGAGGGCCCCGCGGGGAGTTGGACACAGCGTGAACGGGAGCAGGACTCGGGAAGGGAGGAGCTCCGGCCTCTGGAGGTCACGGAAAGACAAACCCAGCTCCTGGAGTCACAGATTTCCCCTAAAACGTGGCACGAGGCGGGGCACCAGGCTCCTTATCCCGACAGGGCTGGAGAGAGGGGAAATCCCTGAGGGAGAGCGAGGGAAGCGGGGCAGGAGCGGGGACGGGGACGCGGCGGAGGGACAGGGGGACAAGCGGAGACTGGGACGGGGAGCCGGGGCCTGGTCAAGCCCGCAGCGGCCCGGCGAGCCCCGGGCCGGCCCCGCGCTCACCCGCACGCCCTTGACCACGGTGATATTCTCATTCTCGTCCGCCTCGAAGGTGACGCGCCGGGTGCTGCCGCCGCCGCCCATCTCGGCCCGCGGACACACGGACGGGCCCCAAGGAGACTCGGCGAGCGCGCTGCCAGCGCGCCCCGCAGCAACGCCGCTCCCCATTGGCCCGCCGCGCGCCCCCGCCCGTAGAACGCTGCTTCCTATTGGCTGCGCGGGCGCGTCGCCATGGAAACGGCGCAGCCTCCCCCCCCTGCCGGGGAGCGACAGGTACCCGGAAAGCTGCGGGAACTTTTTCGGGGCGAACTTCACGAGGGGCGCGAGGACTACAAGTCCCGTGATGCTTCGCGGAGGGAGGGGAAATGGCGGGCGTGCCCGTTTGCGCGGTGCGCGCTGGGTAGTGTAGTCCTGGACCTGTCCGGTGGGTGAGCGACTGGCAGCACCTCCGGGGTGCTGAAAATCCTCTGAGGAGCGGCTGAGGGAGCTGGAAAGGGGCTCAGCCTGGAGCAAAGGAGGCTCAGGGGGGACCTTGTGGCTCTGCACAGTCCCTGACAGGAGGGGGCTCAGGGGGGGTCAGGCTCTGCTCGCAGGGAACAGGGACAGGAGGAGAGGGAACGGCCTCAGGCTGGGCCAGGGGAGGTTTAGGTTGGATTTTAGGGAAAGTTTCTCCATGGAAAAGGTTGTAAAGCATCAGAATGGGTTGCCCAAGGCGGTAGTGGAGTCCCCATCCCTACAGGGATTTAAAGCCGTGTGGATGTGGCACTTGGGGACATGGTCAGTGGTGGCCTTGGCAGTGCTGGGCATGGTTGGACTCGATGGTCTGAGGGCTTTTCCAACCTAAACAATTCCACAATTCCCTGGTGTGTGTGGGGTGAGTGCCCCAAGGCCTCGCTGCATCCCCCTCTCCACATGAAATTCCCCATTTTCACAGCCCCTTGTGTCATGGAATTATCTTTCCAAACGATTAATAATGTTCTTAATGAGTAACACATCATCCTTTCAGCCCACAGCATAAACTACACCCGGATCTGGCCATTCTGGGGGCCTCTTCTTTCACCTCCTAAAGTCCCAAATCTTCTGGGTCAAATGCTACCAAACAACAACAACCATGATATTGTGGGGAAAGTTCTCTCTGCTTGTTTCCCCCTTCCAAGTCCTCGGTGACACCAAAACCTTCCCCTCCCCTTTATCCCGAGGTGTTTTTTTGGACACCAATCCCAGCAGTTTTTGCAGCCTGGGAGAGCTGCCACCTCTCATTTCTCTCCCTCCACGCAAACACCACCAGCAGCATCAACAGAGCCACCCCTGCGTCCTCGATTCATTCTCAAACCATTTTTATTTGGGTATAAAGTGGCTGTCAGCCAGCGTTGCAGCAGTGCCTGCCTTCCTTGGGGCCTCACATTTTGCCTGATGGCCACTTTGCTACCAAATAAAAATTGCTGGGGAATATTTCAAGGACACGGAGCTGCTCTCCCCAGGGCTGTGACGTGATGTTTATGGGCTGTTTTTATAGATGTTAAACCACTTTTCCACTCTTAAGAATTCACCAACCCTGAACTGTGTTTTTTTTTATTTTTAAGGGGATAAATGTGGATCTCTCTGTCTTCATTCTGAGCGCCAGCAGAGCGATGGCGTTGAGTTTGCTTTATTTTTCTCCGCCGGGGATGTTTTCAAAGGGTCAAATTGTGTTTGTTCAGTGAGTGATGGAAGTTGTGGGAATGCTCAGCTCCAAATCTGAAGCAGCTCTTCCCAATAATTTTGGCAGAGTCCAGACACAACCCTCGCCTTGCTGAACAGAAAGATTTATATTTGGGAATGAAAGTTTTAACTTTCACCAGGAATTTTTTTTATGATTGTTTTCTATGGCTGGAAATTACAGAACATATGCAGGGATTTCAGGAGGAGGGGCAGGAAAAAAGGGACAAATGGGCAGAATTAAATCTCAGGATGGCTTTGGGTCGTGTTTTGCTGTGGCTGGGAAGTTCAGTGCCTGTGGAAAGAGCAGGGCTGAGGTACCCCAGAATTTATGGCTCCCCTGTAAGAGGTGGAAATTAAAGACTTTTTGCTGCAGGCCAGGGTTATCTTTATGTCAGGAGCTTCTCTCTGTGGACTGTCTCTATTGGAGAGCTCTTTAGGGTATTGCTAGATGGAAAAAATTTTTTAAAAATCAGAAATTAATGTTGGAAAAAGCTACAACAAATTTGCAGTCCAAAAATCATTCGTTAACCACTGGCACATGAGCTCGTGTCCAGCTCATAACTCCCAGGAGCAATCTGCAAACACAAAGGGAAGTTGTGCTGGGTGAAAGTGGAGCCATTTATATGTTCCCATAAATAATGTGCTCGTTTTAAGAGGAGTGTCATTGTGGTGTGTGGGGTTGGAGGAGTTCCCTTCAGTGGTTCGTGGAGAGTGCATTTCCAGCAGGGAAAAAGACAACAAAAGAGCAGGATGGCAAATAAAAGTGTAGCAATCAATACACAGCAATTAATTGCTTCTGATCTTGATTGATCTGAGCCCACTTCAGACGTGTGCAAGCACAAAATCCATCTCAAACTGGTGAACTCCAGGTATTTCATTGAGAAATCTGGAAAACAAGCAGGAACTTCCAACCACAGAATCATTTGGAAGAAAACCTTTATTAAGATAAAGTCTGACCATTCCCCAGCACTGCCAAGGCCACCCATGTCCCCAAGTGCCACATCCACGGGGCTTTAAATCCCTCCAGGGATGGAGACTCCACTTCTGCCAGATCTGGAAAACTCCTTTGGGGAAGAATTTCCCCAATATCCAACCCTGGCCCAGCCTGAGGCCGTTCCCTCTCCTCCTGTCCCTGTTCCCTGGGAGCAGAGCCCGACCCCCCCTGAGCCCCCTCCTGTCAGGGACTGTGCAGAGCCACAAGGTCCCCCCTGAGCCTCCTCTGCTCCAGGCTCAGCCCCTTCCCAGCTCCCTCAGCCTCTCCTGGGGCTCCAGACCCTTCCCTGGACACGCTCCAGCCCCTCCATGTCCTTCCTGAATCGAGGGTCCCAAAACTGAACACAGGAATTGAGGTGGGGCCTCACCAGTGCCCAGTACAATGGTTAGGTTATTATTATTTTATTTTTAGGTTAAAAGCTTTCACTTTTTGTGCTTTTCCACATTTCCCATTTTTATGGCCAGGTTATAAATGCCTGATTCTTCATTAAAACACAACACCGGTGTCCAATCCTGTTTGTCCTTGCCTGGACACATCCCTTGTGGCAGAAAGATTTCTTCTACCACTCAACACTCAATTTTTGTGATGTACTCAACCAGTATTGAAGGACAGCATTACCAGGCATTCCCAAATAAATTCCTAACAAGCCCAGGAACAAATAATTATTAATTTTCAGGCTCTTGTGTCAGGAATTTAAAAGTGCCACGGCAACCCTGGCTGGGTGAGGTGCTGAGGGCTCGTTGCACTCCTGCTGCCAGGTTTTGTCCTGCTCAGTCACTGTCACTCTGAGTTCCACCCTGTGACTCTGCCAGGGATCCCTTGGTGCTCGTCTGCTCCATGGAAATGTTCAGCGTGGAAGGGCTGGGGTTGTTCCTCAGCTCCTGAATGTGTCAGTGACGTCTGCGAGGTCTCACAGCATGGAAAGGGCTCTCTCCTGTGCGGTGGAACACGGAGCCTTCTGCTGGAATGGGATTCCAGGAGTAAAGCATGGGATGGGTCTTCAGGACATGCAGGAATGGTTTGGGTTGGAAGGAACCTTAAAGCCCATCCAGTCACACCCCAAGCCATGGGCAGGGACAGCTCCCACTGTCCCAGGCTGCTCCAAGCCCTGACCTTGGACTCAGACACTGCCAGGGATCCAGGGGCAGCCACAGCAAATCTGGGAATTCCAGCCCAGGCAGGAATTCCTTCCCAATCTCCCATCCATCCCTGCCCTCTGGCACTGGGAAGCCATTCCCTGTGTCCTGTCCCTCCAGGCCTTGTCCCCAGTCCCTCTGCAGCTCTCCTGGAGCCCCTTCAGGCCCTGGAATGTTCTGGAAGCTCTCCCTGGATCCATCCCTTCTCCAGGTGAGCACCCCCAGCTCTCCCAGCCTGGCTCCAGCCCTGGAGCAGCTCCATGGATTCCTCTGGAATTTCTCCAGCAGCTCCAGGTGCTGCTGCTGTTGTCCCCAGGGCTGGGGCAGCTCTGCAGGTGGGGTCTCACCTGACCCTGAATCCCCCCTTTCCTGCTGCTCACGGAGGGTTCTGGCTCTCAGTGCCCATGGCCAGGGCAGGTCCAGCTCTCACCCAGCAACTCCCCCAAATCCTTCTCCCTGGACTCTCCATCCCTTCTCCCCCCAGCCTGGATTTGTGCTTGCATTCCCTGACCCTTGTGCAGGACCTTGGCATCCTCCCCTGCTGCTCTCGGTGCTGTTGGCACAAGTCTCAGTTCCTGTCAGGTTCAAACACCGATCAATGCTGAATTTCTCTTCTTCTGAGCAAAAAAATAAAAAGAAGAGCTGAGTTCAGTGCTTAATGTGCTTCATGCAGGACCCTCGGATTTACCTATGGGCTTCAAAGTGTGATATATTAACACAATGTCACATTAACCTGTGATTATTTCTGTTGATATCCTTTTATCTGGCTGGTGTGGGTCCCATCAGCAGCAAGTGAGCTGTGGGATTTGGAGCCAGCCCGACTGTCATCTCCAAGACCAGGTTTGATTCATGGTCTCATTTCCTGTTTTTTCCTCCCACTGCTCACAGACCTTTTTTTTTTTCCCCCCTTCCCTTTTCCATGCTCCATTTATTAAATGTAGACTTCGAAACACAATTAGAATTTACTCAAGTCTATAATGTCTGAATATTAAATCTTTGGAGCAATAAAATTTCTTTCCCGAACGTTTCTTATCTGTGTTTTCTCTCCAGCTGATGAATTCGGGCTTAATTACTGAATGAGTGACCAAAAAATGAGGGCCTGATTTGTTCCATTCCAAGCAATCACTGTGTGAATAATCCTGACTCTCCCAGCACAGATAAAGCTCCTCTAGTTTTAAATTAAACTTCCTTCTAGCACCCAAAACCCTGAACTTTAGGGATGACTTCTCATCCATTCCTCAGAACAAATCAAATATAAATTAAAACGGTTGTGGTCATGCAGGGCACTTTGTGTATTGGGGTTCGTGTACTGGGGGAAGGACCAAGAGGCTTCAAAAATGCATTTTGAAGTGGATATTTAGAGCAGAGTGGATGGACTGGAAGCCCCAGAGAGCTCCGTGGGTTCAGGGATTGCCTGTCAGGGTAAATCCAGGAGGGCAGGGCTGAGCACGGAGCCAGGGCTGACCCAAAGAGCTCCGTGGGTTCAGGGATTGCCTGTCAGGGTAAATCCAGGAGGGCAGGGCTGAGCACAGAGCCAGGGCTGACCCACAGAGCTCCGTGGGTTCAGGGATTGCCTGTCAGGGTAAATCCAGGAGGGCAGGGCTGAGCACGGAGCCAGGGCTGACCCAAAGAGCTCCGTGGGTTCAGGGATTGCCTGTCAGGGTAAATCCAGGAGGGCAGGGCTGAGCACAGAGCCAGGGCTGACCCAAAGAGCTCTGTGGGTTCAGAGATTGCCTGTCAGGGTAAATCCAGGAGGGCACAGCTGAGCACGGAGCCAGGGCTGACCCAAAGAGCTCCGTGGGTTCAGGGATTGCCTGTCAGGGTAAATCCAGGAGGGCAGGGCTGAGCACGGAGCCAGGCTCTACAAAAGCAGGAGGATTTCGTGTTTAACATCAACGTCAGCTCCGATGTTCCCTGACCTTCACCAGGCTCTGCCCCCCGTGGAGTTTTTCATCAGAGAGCTTTGGCTGGGCTGGAGCAGCATCCAGGACACATCCCAGAGCCTCCTGCAGGGAGCATCAAGGGCTCGGGACTTCCATCGAGAGTCGCTGGCCCCGCTCCTGGTGTTGAGTCACGAGTGCTGGGAGCTGCTCTTTCACCGGCAGGGTTTTGATCATCGCCTGTCCTTTCTGCTCTGCCTGAACACAGACAGAGGTTTGAAGTTCTCTCAGTTAATATTCAATTCTTTCACGGCATCATTAAGTGCCTTCCTCCCTCCCTTGTTTTCTTTTTTGGTTTTTTTTTAAATTTTGTGGGGGCAGAATTCCTCTCTGGAAAACATTGATCTGATACTTCCATTTTTTGTGCACAGGGAGCACAGGGGAAACAGCAGCGTGGTCGTGGTGAGCTCCATGGAAACGTGGAAGGGTCACTG
The DNA here is from genome assembly GCA_034509425.1 of Eopsaltria australis. Lineage (NCBI taxonomy): Eukaryota > Metazoa > Chordata > Aves > Passeriformes > Petroicidae > Eopsaltria > Eopsaltria australis. The sequence goes on from JAVTVJ010000585.1 coordinate 242,820, forward strand.
GGAGGGACTGGCTGTCCATGGGGATGCAGAGATTGCTGAGGAAATCAGTCTCAGCCCCGGGGGTGATCTGGCCACCAGGAAAAAGGCACAAGAGGGAAAGAAGAGGAAGGAAAAATGAGAGGAGAAATTACTTTTCCAGTGTGCAAGGTGAGATCTCCTTGAGGGAGAAGGTGGAGAGAAGCTCTGAAGTCACAGAGGGTGGGAAAGTCTTTACTGTCCCCCAGTAATACAGGAAAGGGGGTCTGGAAAAATCAGGATGCAGATACTGGCTTGGATACAAATCCTAACAGTTTTCACCCTCCTGTAACTAAATTTTTTGTGCCTTTCTCTTTATTTATTAGTAAGATCCTTCTACTTCCACAGTGCTGGAATGAATCCCATTCCCAACCCTTCCAGCAGGTGTGAGAGGAGTTATCCCATCTTGGGACATCACCTCCACTGTCACTAAATAGATTTTTTTTCTATAATGCAGCTTGTCCTGGCAGCCCAACGTCTCATCCAACACAGTGTGAAACAGCAGCTCATAAACTGAGGAGGAAACTGAAAAATCCTGTAGGATTCAACTTGAAAAATGTGTAGGATACGGCTTAAAAATGGAGTAGGACTCCTATAAAATTGATCTTCAGAGTTTTTGGTAGTTTGCTGTTCAAAAGAAAAAGCAATTCCGGATATTCATTCATTGAAAGCTCTCCATTTCCACAGGGAAATTCAAGCCTCAGTCTAAGGGTTGATCTTTGGGGGAAAGTGAAACCCTTGGTTAAATCCAGTGGCCTAAACTTTATTAGAGGAAAATGGATCAACATCACTTTGCTCCACTCTGCCTGATGCCAGAAATACTTTACTCTTCAAGAGACCTTAATTCCACGTATCCCAACCCAAAATGGAGAGCAGTCAGATTGTTTCTTTACACGATTTTCTTGGAGAGCTTTCCCCAGGGAGATCGTGGCTCTTTAATTGAAATGTGCCTGTATTTCCTTCAGCTCATTATGGGAGCTTTAAACAAGACACAGGCTGTGGGAATCAGCAGGGAAAAGTCCTTTATTTGCCATCCAGGTTACTCCACTGGCACTGTTTGCTTTTCCAACGGGCTGACAGCTCCGTTGTTAAAGTGCCATCATAATTAAAGAGGAGATTAAACAATTCAGGAGAACAGTGACTAATTGAAGGAGGAGAATTTCCCTCTGAATGCAGCGTGAGGGACACCAGCGATGACATTCTGCCCCAAAAAAACGTGTGCAAGAGGTTGGTGCCAACCCAGGAAACAGCTCAGAGGTTGGAATAAAGCCTGACAGTGAGTCAGGGGTTTCAGTGCTTCTGCCCTGAATGGAAGATGACTGATGGGTAATTTGATTACAGAGCTGAGACTCTTCCACAAGGAGAAAACATTGGAGCTTTGCAACCTCACTGAAGGAAGGGGAACAGAGAACGGGTGTTAGAGGAGGAGAAATTCATTTTATGGGATAGATCTGCAAGGATTTGGGACAAACCTGTAGGAAAAGTGAATCCTCTGTGTCCATCCTGGGTGTCTGGAGCAGGCTGTGCTTCAGGAGGGGCAAAGTGGATTAACTGATCACCTGCACTGGAGTTAAAAATCCTGTTTCAAAATCATCAGTTGATCTGCATGTGGTGGTCACATGGATGATCAGGACGAGGAGCAGAGTCTTGCCCTGCTCTGCAAACTCAGGTGTCTGCTCACATCGGGTTGGGAGCATCCTGTGGGAACAGCAGGGGGAATTCAGGGAACTGTCCTGTCTTACTGCTGCTGTCAGACACCTCAATCTATACTAAAGATGTGATTTTAGGATGAAATTCTTTACTGTGAAGGTGGTGACGCTGGCACAGGGTGCCCAGAGCAGCTGTGACTGCCCCTGGATCCCTGGAAGTGTCCAAGGCCAGGCTGGACAGGGCTTGGAGCAGCCTGGGATAGTGGAAGGTACCCGTGGCAGGGGCTGGAATTAAAAGCTCTTTAAGGTCCCTTCAACCCAAATAATCCTGGGATTCCATGATTCCCAGAAGTGGGAGCTGGCTGAGCCTCAGATACCTCAAACCATCCTGTCACACCTGGTTTGGACCAGTACAATTCCTTCCAGCAAGGCCGGAGCTTTCCGTGTGAGCTGGATGAAATCTCTGGTCCGTGGCTGAGTTTGCCTCACTCTACCAGGGAGGGAAGAGTTTCCATGATGAGCTGGAAATGGGAAAACAGCACAAAAAAGGATTATAGGAATCAAAGTGGAAAAGAACTTTGGTTGTTCTTTCCCTTGGCAGAACCCTGACCAAGCCCTCTTACCTTTGCAGGTACCTCAGCACATCTAACACATTCCTAAACCTCTCCCTAAATTATTTTCCTAATCAGATCCTTATGAAGATACAATAAAATGAATATTTCTGTCCACAGCAGCTGTTGTGGCCACGCACTGGGGAAAGCTGCATCGTGCCACGCTTCTGCAGGTGTTCGACCCCCTTTTGGGCAAGGTTTTTATCTCCAATATTCCACTCCCACACCCCAGTGCTCCCAGGTTTGCGTGGGGAGGTCGCCAGCTTCTCCAGGGGTTTTGCTCTGTGAAATTTGCTCTTTTCCTTTCTGGAAGAAATCACGCAGCCAACTGCTTGTGTGTGCACCAGAGGCAACCCAAGCAAAACCCAGAGTCGTGTGTTATTTGCCAGGATGATCAGGAATGGTGAAAAGCAAACTGATTAATTATGCATGACCCAAGCAGATTATTTACTCAGCCAGACACTAACACGGGATCTTTTGTCTTGTTTTCGGTCTTGCCTGCTAATCTGTTTGATTTGGCAGTTTGTAAACAACTGGTTAATAAAATTTGGGAATATTAAAGCTGAGTGGTGAGGAAAGGGCAGCCAAAGCTCACACGAAAGGGCCGTGGAAGAGACGGATCTTTCTTAATCAGCTGGGATGGGGAAGAAGGAACAAAGCAGGGAGAGGGAAACAAAAGACAGGCACCCAAAATGCGGTTCTGTGACCCCACCTGGGGGGCTCAGTCCGGGTCTGGGGCCTCTTGCACAAAAAGGATGTGGAGTTAAGTTCAGAGCAGGCCACAGAAATGCTCCAAGGGCTGGGAGAGCTGGGGGTGTTCACCTGGATGGGAAAAAGGGTTAATGAAGACCTTAGAGCCCCTTTCAGTGCCTAAACAGGGATGGAGAGGGACTTTTTCCACAGGCAGATACTGACAGGACACAGGGAATGGCTTCCCACTGCCACAGGGCAGGGATGGATGGGAGATTGGGAAGGAATTCCTGCCTGGGCTGGAATTGCCAGATTTGCTGTGGCTGCCCCTGGATCCCTGGAAGTGTCCAAGGCCAGGTTGGACAGAACTTGGAGCATCCTGGGATGGTGGAAGGTGTCCCTGTCATGGCAGGGGATGGAATGAAATGAACTTTAAGTTCCTTTCCAACCCAGCCCATTCTGTTTCTACAACTGTAGTTTCAAAAAAAGCTTTAATTTACATTGAGAAATGCACCCATTTAATCTATCACATGTAATCTATAAAATATAAATCGCTAATTGATACCAAATAACATTTCACTCACTAAGGCATTTGGTACCCTATTTTACAGGCACAAAAAGCGAGGCACAGAGCAGGAAAGTGTCTGGCTCGAGATCCCACAACCCTGGCAGAGCTGGGAGGCCCTCAGGGCTCACACTCTGAGGAGATGGACCCCGTGGAGCATCCTGGACCATCTGCTGTGATGCCCACCCCGATCCCATCCCTGCTCCACGTTCATTCCCAGCTCCACGCTGTGCTCCACGAGCTCTCTGACCCTACAGGGGACCATTTGCTGATCCCTGGCCTGGGGGAATGTTAAACACCTGATCCCACAGAGATTCCTCCTGCAGGACAGGTCCCCTCTGTGCTGGGGGAGTGTTAAACACCTGATCCCACAGAGATTCCTCCGGCAGGACAGGTCCTTTCCTTGCTGGGGGAATGTTAAACACCTGATCCCACAGAGATTCCTCCTGCAGGACAGGTCCCCTCTGTGCTGGGGGAATGTTAAACACCTGATCCCACAGAGATTCCTCCTGCAGGACAGCTCCTTTCCATGCTGGGGGAGTGTTAAACTCCTGATCCCACAGAGATTCCTCCTGCAGGACAGGTCCTTTCCATGCTGAGGGAGTGTTAAACACCTGATCCCACAGAGATTCCTCCTGCAGGACAGGTCCTTTCCATGCTAGAGGGTGTTAAACACCTGATCCCACAGAGATTCCTCCTGCAGGACAGGTCCTTTCCATGCTGAGGGAGTGTTAAACACCTGATCCCACAGAGATTCCTCCTGCAGGACAGGTCCTTTCCATGCTGGGGGAGTGTTAAACACCTGATCCCACAGAGATTCCTCCTGCAGGACAGGTCCTTTCCATGCTGGGGGAGTGTTAAACTCCTGATCCCACAGAGATTCCTCCTGCAGGACAGGTCCTTTTCATGCTGGGGGAACGTTAAACAGAAATTCCTCCTGCAGGACAGGTCCTTTCCATGCTGGGGGAATGTTAAACACCTGATCCCACAGAAATTCCTCATGCAGGACAGGTCCTTTCCATGCTGAATGTTAAACACCTGATCCCACAGAGGTTCCTCCTGCAGGACAGGTCCTTTCCATGCTGGGGGAGTGTTAAACTCCTGATCCCACAGAGATTCCTCCTGCAGGACAGGTCCTTTCCATGCTGGGGGAGTGTTAAACACCTGATCCCACAGAGATTCCTCCTGCAGGACAGGTCCTTTCCATGCTGGGGGAGTGTTAAAACTCCTGATCCCACAGAGATTCCTCCTGCAGGACAAGTCCCATCCGTGCTGGGGGAATGTTAAACACCTGATCCCACAGAGATTCCTCCTGCAGGACAGGTCCTTTCCATGCTGGGGGAGTGTTAAACTCCTGATCCCACAGAGATTCCTCCTGCAGGACAGGTCCTTTCCTTGCTAGGGGAGTGTTAAACAGAAATTCCTCCTGCAGGACAGGTCCTTTCCATGCTGGGGGAGTGTTAAACTCCTGATCCCACAGAGATTCCTCCTGCAGGACAGGTCCTTTCCATGCTGAATGTTAAACTCCTGATCCCACAGAGGTTCCTCCTGCAGGACAGCTCCTTTCCATGCTGGGATAACGGGGTGGGTCTGATCAGCAGCCACAGGAGGGTTTGCTCCACACCCTGTGGCCCCACACTTTCTTTTCTGCTCACTCTTGAATCGCAGCTCTCCAGGCAGTGATTAATGCTCTCAAGGACTTCTCCATGGCAACAATCAATCTGGCATTCCCTAATTTTCGAGTGCTTTACTTTGCCACATTAACAGCGTTTCCCGTTAAAGGACGTGCGGCGCGTCCCGTACGATTTCAATGCAGGAATTCAGTCCTGAATGGGAAGGTTAAATAGTTACATTTCATTTTATTCCAAAGATTTCCAAGGTCACAGCAGCAAAGTGCTTTTCCCTCCAGATCACGTGGTCACCTGTGATAACTGGGATGATTCTTGTCCTGTATTTCCATCCAGGGTTGGTGAATAAACGATCCCAGGCCGCAGAGGTGCAGAAGGTGCCAAGAGCATCGGAATCCATCGGCAGGGGGAGGCAGGAGGTGCAGACAGCCACGGGTGGGAACAGCGAGGAGCAATTTCCTTCTCAATCACGGCGCCTGTGCCCAGCAGTGTGTCCTCAGCAGAGTCCAGCGTGGAAATTGGGTTTCTATTTTCGTGCCTTCGAGGTAAACCAGCAGCAGATGGTGTTTTGAAACACTCATAATTTTGGCTAATAGAGTCACTGCTGCCAACTGTCCTGTCCTCCAGGCAGTGATTAATACATTATTAGTAATAAATAATACCTAATGATGATACAAACAGTCCAAACCCCGGAGTCCTTAATCCTGAGCAACTCCCACATTCTCCAAGATTTTGTGCTCCTGCCTTTGGATGACAAAGTTGTTTCACTTGATCCACGTTCCCAATCCTCCTTTTTATTAACACAAATCCTATTGGATCCCTCCAGAATCCATCTCTCCAGCGGGAATTCCATATGGAACATGAGGAACAGAGCTTGCTCATGCAGGACTCTGCCATGGAAACTTTGATCAGAACTTCCCTTAAATCCCCAGAGCATGAGAGCCAAAAAACTCTCAAAACTCAAAGGGATCCAGATGGTCCCTTCCAACTCCACGGGAGGAATTTGAAAGGCAAGGTGAAATCCCATCTTTTGTGGTTATTGCAATAAGCTGGACATGGCTGGAAGGAGAGGCAATGATTTCTACCTGAGTGAGTGAGCAGTGCAAGGCCAAACATTCCCGACAAAGCAGATTCTTGTATTCCTGACTGTTTGGAAACAGGACAGAGCACATGGAAAACACAGCAGAAGGTGGGACAGAGTCCAGCTTGTGGCCAGGCTTCAAAAAAAGGGAAGCAGGATCACCCTGGAAGTCACTGTGCTGTAAAACTTAAATGAAGGGGAAGAATAATGTGAGGAAAGAGAAGCACTCGGTGTTATCCTGAAGGATCAGGGGAGAGCCAAGTGAAGGGGAAATGTGAGAGCCTGGAATGGCAGGTGCAGCACCAGCAAAATGCACTATATTATATTATTTATATTATTTATATTATTTATATTATATTATATATATTTATATTATTTATATTATTATATTATTTATATTATTCATATTATTTTTATTATTATTTATATAGTTTATTATTTACGTGATTATTTATTTATACATTCAATTCTATTATATAAATTTGCATTATATTAAATATAAATGTATATATAAATATATATCATAGTAAATATATATTCTATCCATTCCATTCCATTCCATTCCATTCCATTCCATTCCATTATATTCTTATTTATCTTATACATTTTATTATATAAATTTATATTATATTAAATATATTATATATATAAATATATATAGTAAATATATTCTATTCTATTCTATTCTGTTCCTATTTATCTTTTACATTCTATTACATAAATTTATATTAAAATATATATTATAAATATATATAATAGTAAATATATATTTTATTTTATTCTATTCTATTCTATTCTGTTCTGTTCTTATTTATCTTATACATTCTATTATATAAATTTATATTATATTAAATATATATTTATATATGAATATATATAATAGTAAATATATATTCTATTCTGTTCTGTTCTGTTCTATTTTTATTATATTTATTATATTTATTATATTTTTATATTTATTATATTATTATATTTATTATATTAATTATATTAATTATATTTTATTATAGTTATTATATTTATTGTACTTATTGTATTTATTGTATTTATTATATTTATTATATTTATTACATTTATTACATTTATTACATTTATTATATTTATTCTATTTTCCCTTGTGGAGAGACTGAGCTAAAGAAGATTCAAATACCTTGCACAGCCGTGCAGCTCAGAACAACCTCCCCAAAACCTCAATCCCAGGGATATCCTCCCTCTCTCAGAGGAAGCAGCAGAATTTCAGCCCTCTCCTACTCAGCACAGCCAACGTTTTCAGGCAGCTGCTGGAATAAAGAAGTGCCTGCTCTGAAATTCCTGGATTGCTCTCAGTGCCCAGGTGGGATCTGCTGCTGTTCCCTGGAGTCTTGCTCCTACTCCTCTCCACACTTTGCTCATCCACACCAATTTCTCGGGCACTTCTGCCAGAGGAAGGACTGATGATTTGAAATCCTGGCCCAAAACTTCAGAGCAGCAGTGGCAATAAACATTAGTCACTGTAGCAAACTAATTTGTTTTCCATATGGCATTTTCAATGGAGTGTGGAAGATGCACAAGTGAAATAATAATTACAAATGAGGAATACTTTGGAAAAAAAAAAAATGTGTTTTTCTCCCAGTGCATCACTTAAAAGGGTTTCTAATTAAGTCAATACTTGATTATGCTGGAGATGACATTGGCTGCCAAATTACAGTTTGTTGGGTTTTGTTCTCAGGGAAAGATTGTTCCCAAGGGCAGTCAAATTCCTGCATCTATTCAGCCCGCGGGGCTGCTGAGATGTGAGAGAGGTGAGAGAGGTGTTTCATTCCCTCGGGAATTTCAGGAGCTGAACATTTTCCTAATAACAACTCCTGCCTATAATAGGAAATTCTGCTCAGCAAGATGAGGCTCTGATATTACTGATTCAGCCGAGCCAAAGACAGATGCTCTGAGATACCCTTGATCCGTACCTGGCGAAATCCAAACCCGAATCAGAGCTGGGAATTATTCTCCAAGGGAAAAGGGACAGAGATCTCAGCCCTAAGATAACAAAAACGCAGGATTCTTTGTTCTCCTTCCCAGCTCTGGCTGGGGGAGGTTGTCACCACCCTGAGCTGTTCCCTGCAGGGCTGTGATGTCCATGGGGGGGTTTCTTCTCCTCACTCCTGGGTGTCCCCGGGGGTTTGTCCATCCCCCAGTCCCCACCCAGGGCTGGTTTTTACTGGGCAGTGGCCACGGGGGTGTCCCCAGCGCTGAGCTCAGCACAAGGCCCTTGTTCAGGGGACGTTTGTGGTCACAGGGACACCCAGCTGAGCAAGTCCAGAGCTGTCCTGAGACCTGGGACCTTTCGGTGTTGGTTCAGTCCACAGACTCCTGCAAGTGATGGCCAAAATCCCATTTACCAGGCTGCAGTTTCAGCCCAGACTCTGAAGCACTGGCAGGTTTGGATCTGGAGATTCAATTTTCAAATATAAAATGTAAATTCTGATGAAGATGCAAGATCTGTTTCAGGTCCCTCTTCATTTTCCAGTCCACTCTTGTAAGGACATCTTTCCTGCAGGGAGTTTTGCAGAGATCTCCTACCTGTAAATAGGAAGAAATGTACGAGTGATTTGTTCCTACTCCCTTGGAACTGAAGTATTTGACAAGTTTTACTCCCAACATTCATTTTCCGCCTCACAAAGCAGGTCCAGGCCAGTCCTCAGCTCTGATTTTCACTGCCACTCAATCAGGGAACTTGCAGAAGCTCCACATCCACAGATGACCGAGCCTGTGCAAAGACTCAAACCCCAGGAGTGCTTTTTTTTTCAGCAGCACAAATGCTGATTGTGCTTTTCTTTCTTCCAACTTGGGCCCTGTCTATTCAGATCGTTCCACAAATTTGGATTGCAGTTCTTAGCTTTTAATGGTTGTCCAGCACATGCAAAGAGCAGCAGTGGCAGGGCAGAACATCCTGAGGGCAGCAGAAAGGGGCTGGATGAATTAAATGACCTTCACTAAAAGACAGCCACACATCCCACAGGGAAACGTCCACTTCTGTCATATTTGTTGTTCCTAAAATGCTCTAAGGGTGAGATTTTTTAAAAAAGAGCCTGTGGAGAATGTAATCCTTCTTTCTCTCACTCAACTCCTTTGGGAAATGCCCAAACCAGGCTCTTTTTTTGGTCAGGATTATCCCGAAATAGGGCACAGGCCGTGTTTTGATACGGTTGGATTTGGAGGAACATTTTTCTCTTTTTCAAGTGTGTCCTCTCAGTAGGAAGTGTCAGCAGAAGAGATGGAAAAGTGAAATCACAGATTCATGGAGAGGTTTGGGTTGAAGGGACCTTAAAGAGGTTTTAATTCCAGCCCCTGCCATGGGCAGGGACACCTTCCACCACCCCAGGGTGCTCCAAGCCCCATCCAGCCTGGCCTTGGACACTTCCAGGGATCCAGGAGCAGCCACAATCTTGATATAAGAGGTTGTGTGATAACAGGGATTGGAGATGGAAACACAAAATGTCCTTTGTCAATGTGCAACTGATAAAGAATTTCCTCTCACCTGCACATGTTCAGCCCATGGCCCAAACAGCTCAGCCAAAACAACTCCATGTTAAATTGGAACTGTGAAATATTTAATGATGGGAGGGGAAAAGCTGCTGAAAACATAAAGTATTTCCAGGGTAATGTCAGTTGTATCAGGCAGAAGTGGTGCATTAGCAGAGAGCTTTAATATCTGATTTGAGGCAATTCCAGGTTTGGGAACACGCAGCGCTATTGCCATGGAAATTTATGAGCAAACTCCTGAGGCCACATTTGTTTTCCATTTATTGTTTTTTCCTTGGCTTTCATGACTCCGTGGTTGCCTGAGCTGGAGGATAATGGATGTTGATTTTTATCGTCTGGTGTTGGATCATCACCATTTCCCACCTGGGTTTGGGGTTTTTTTCTTTCAGCTTTTGGTTGATGGAATTCTGGAATAGCGTGGAACTTGTAAAAGTCAGAGCACAGACGTCTAATGTGACTATCAGAGATATTGTCCATTCCCATCTGCCCTCTCCCCACTCTCCTTCCCCAGGATTATGCTGAACATGACAGATTTGGTACAGAAAGTGCCTGAAGTGCAGGGAGGAGGAGGAGGAGAGACCATTACCCCACATCAGAACATGCAACTGTGAGCAGAGGAAAAACCCTCGCCCTCAGGAGAGGCATAATAAAATTAACTTCCATGTCCAGATCCTCGCTTTGAGCACAAAAAGATTCACATCACATTTTAAAAATGCCAGAAGAGGATTCAATTGTGTCATTGTGCAGCTCAAGTCCTTTAAGAACTTTGCCAAAATTGTTAAAGACTCTCTTCATCCTTGGGTGTTAATTAAGCGAGATAATGCAGGCAGTGTTCTGGTATTCCTGAGGTTATAAAATTTGAAATGGTCCCTGTCAGCTGCTGAAAACTCTGCCAAAATATTGCCTTGGGGGTGACACTTTTCACAGGGTTTGTCTTCAGAGCAGGGGCAGCATCTTGGAGTTGGGAGAAGATGTCTTGGCATTCTTTTTTTGGGGAAGAGCCCACCCAGGACAGGCTGTTGTGCATGAGCCAAGCGGGGTCTCTTTAACTCTGTGCATCAACAGCTCCCGTGGAACTGTGTCAGGCTGGATTTTGGGAAAGGTTCTTCCCCCAGAGGGTGGTTGGACACTGGAACAGCTCCCCAGGGAATGGGCACAGCCCCAAGGCTGCTCCAGGAGTGTTTGGACACTCAGGGATGCACAGGGTGGGATTGTTGGGGAACTGGACTGGCTGATCCTTGTTCATCCTCTGGATATTCCGCGATTCTCCGATTCCGTAATGAGAGAACAGGGTGAGGGGATTATATCACTGTGGAACTGCAGGGTGGGGGATTTGAGACAGAGATCACTCGAGCTGGAATCCAGCCAGGTCACTGGATTAACCCCCTGGCTGCTGGGAAATGCTGAGGGGTCTTTCATGGCCCCAAGCGTGGAGGAGCTCGTCTTACACGTCTCGTCTGCTGGCAGGAGAGGGAGGAATTATTTACTCTCTTTAACACTGGGCTTTTGCACCGCCAGCGTCACAAAAGCTCTTCCCTCTCAGGCAGATGTTGGCTGCCAGTGGGAAGCTGAGAAACGCCAGTTTTAATTAAAAGCTTTATTTTCAAATACAATCCAGAGATTATAAGCGGTAAGAGGGACTCCTCCGCTGGGAGGCTTCAATGTGCGGCCCTGAGCAAAACAGCAGTAATTGAAAGACAAGGCCTAATTCCCCTTCTCCCAGCTGGGTCTGAGCACGAGGCAGGGACATCAATCCAGCCCTTGAAGGAGGGCTGGCAGCATCTCGGGTTTGTCAGGGGGAAGGCAGCCAGAGCAAGGCTTTACATCCTCCTGTCCCTGCTCTCTAAAGTCGGCTTAGGAAGAAAAAACAAAGGAGAGGGGCAGAAAGGAGGAGGGTGAGCAGAATCCCATTGGAGAATGGTGGTTTTGGTGCACTTGCACCCATTTCTGTCCATTCCTGGATGGTTCTGGGTCACAGCAAGGCTTTTCTGGATTCAGCAAACTCACCCATTTTCCATCTCAAATGAACACGTAGGGAAAATGGGACAACACCAGCCAAGAGCACTCCTTGCTGCCTTTCCTTAGATGAATAATCCCCAGGGCTTTTATTGGCCACTTTTAAAGGCATTCACTTCTTTTCAACAAAAAAATCAGCTCACATCAACAGCTCCATCTGTTCTCCAAATCAGCCTCAAAGTACCCACCCTCTGCCTTTGGAGGGGTTGTGTGGTGTCTGCACATCAACTTCTGATTCCTCGATGCGTCTGTTCTGCTTCTCCTCTCACTGAAAGTCAAAACAAAGAAAACAGAATCAATTCTTTCCCTTTTGGATGTAATTCCTACTTTCAGTTATCCACACATCATCCTTTTGTCTTGGATATGATCAGCAGTGACCAAAGCCTTGTTGGGAAACTTCTTCCAATGCTTGACCAGTCTCATATCAACATTTGTCCTTATTTCCAGTCTGAACCTCTCCTGCTTCAGTGTCCACTCTCTCCAGTCCTCCTACAAAACATCACCATGAAGAGCCTGGTTAAACTGGTCAGGAATGATTTTTGTTTGGCAAATCCCTTCCTGATAATTTTTCTCCTTCTTGTCCCCAAGGATGTGTTAGAAGAATCCCGCTTGATTTTCATAGAGATCAAAGTGAGTCTTTTACATTCCCAGATCTTTTTTTTTTTTTTTGGCTTTTTAATTTTTTTTTGTCAGGCTAATCACGGAATCAGGGAATGGTTTGGGTTGAAAGGGACCTGAAAGCTCATCCAGTGCCACCCCCTGCCATGGGCAGGGACACTTTCCACTATCCCAGGTTGCTCCAGCCTGGCCTTGGACACTGCCAGGGATCCAGGGTCAGCCACAGCTTCTGTGGACAACGACCTCTGTGGAAATTCAGGTCCCCTTATTGATCAAGTTCTACTTAAATATGAAAACAGATTTAATAATGACAAAAGGATAATGATGCGGTTTTTATTGGACTGGAGAAGAAAAATGGGTTTGCTTTTAAAGATGTTGTATTTTGACCAAAATTACAGGGGAATCCACAGTTAAAAGCATGAACTCTGAGGGCTCTTTGTGGAATCATGGAATACACTGAGTTAGGAGGGATCAACAAGGATCCAGCTCCTGGCCCTGCACAGACACCATAAAATCCCACCCTGTCCCTGTGTCCAAACACTCCTGGAGCTCTGGCAGCTTTGGGAACGTGACCATGGATTCCTGGGAATTTATGTCTCAGCTTGTGAGATAAACATGACCCTTTTCCCTCAGTCCTTGTTCTTAGCTTATCACAGCCTGAACTTGGAAAAACCCTAAACTGGGGCAGACCTGCAGAGCTTTTCCTCCCCCTTCCCAAGACTTTTTTTTTCCCTCCCTGCCTCTCTCAGGCCCCGCTGCTGTTGTACCGTATCAAGTTCTGTACATACATTTAAATGTAATAAGATAGATTACAAGAATTGATTTTCCCCGGGGTCGGGTCGATAAGGCTGCACAAAGCAGGGAACGTACAATGGCTCAGGAAGAGCTGGCTGGAGTAGATTAATTAATGAGATGCAGGATAGAAACATCCAAGGAGCCGCGGCTCCTCTCAGCTCACCTGAGCTATTAACGGGAATCTCCGGCGGCATCGAACGCTCGCTGCCAGCTCAACAATACACAAATTTCTCCTGGAGTAATCACAGCAGTGACAGAGCTTTTGAAGATCCAGAGGTTACTCTGCCCTTACTCTTTCAAGGAGAAATCACAGTGGGGAGTAAATAAACTTTTGAGCGGCGCAGCGCTGACCTACCTAATCTTTATTGCAATCTAACGGGGGAAAATAAAAAACCTGCTGTAAATTCTGAGCTGCTTCTTGTTTACCCAGGGATGTTCAGTGTTTGGAAACAACAGGGAAAAAAAGGAGAGGGGGAAAAAAAAAGATGATGATTTCTGGCTGCATTGGGAACAATCTATTGGGTCATCTGGAGTGTGTTAGATATTTTTATTCATAGAATGATAGAATTGTTAAGGTTAGGAAAGATCATCGAGTCCAACTGTCAACCCAACACCATGGTCACCATTAAATCATGCCCCCAAGTGTCATCTTCACACATTTTTTGAACACTTCCAGGGATGGGGACTCCACCATTGCCATGGGCAGCTGTGCCAGGGCTGGAAAACCCTTTTAGGAAAGGAATTTCCCCAATTTCCACCCTGAGCCTCCCCTGAGGCCGTTCCCTCTCCTCCTGCCCCTGTTCCCTCCAGCTGCCCCCTCCTGTCAGGGACTGTGCAGAGCCACAAGGTCCCCCATGAGCCTCCTTTGCTCCAGGCTGAGCCCTTTTCCCAGCTCCCTCAGCCTCTCCTGGGGCTCCAGACCCTTCCCCAGCTCCATTCCATAATTAAAGTGGTCTGATGGTCAGAAGAGGGTTAGGAGTTGTCATTTGCTCCATGACACAGAGCTGGAGTCTAGAAGGGGTATGAGATACAGGTGGGGCATGGGCTGCATCTTCCTTCCTACATTTCCTTTCTTTTTTCCTTTCTTGGCTGTTTTGGGGGGTTTTTTGCCTCCAGATAAAATGCTTGTTTAATTTATCTTTTTTTTTTTTTCAATTTCTCATGGAAGAAAAAGATCTTTTAAATAGCAAATCTTCCTTCTGAAAGACATTTCTAACCTCATCAGGAAAAATGGCTTAAAACTTTAGCCTGACCCAACTCTGCAGTCACTGCCAACTTCAAGATCATTTCGGAGCAAGGACAGGGCTCAGCTCTGTGAATTAGGCCAGGCTGGACACAAAAGAACCGGGGCTACAACGCCGGATTTTCACCCCAGCTGTGATTTTCCAAGCTCATTCACCCAGCAGTGAGATTTTCCTAACAGGTTGCTTGACCTTTTCATTACCATTATTTATGGGCCAGTAACGTGCAGCATCTTTTAGAGCCCTGCTGGGTGAAAGGTGGATATTTTAAGGGAACTTTCCTCTGCTTCGAGTTTATTATTGCTGGACGTGGCGCTGTCGACATCTGACATTTATGGGGTCTGTTTAACCTCTGCTAATCCCTGAACATTTGGCAAATGAATGAGCAGGTGCTGAAGGTTTTCCTGCCTTCTGCAGCACCACCAGAGAACATCCTAATTTACACCAAATGTCTGCGTGGGGCCTGGCAAGGCAATGTCCTTAATCAGGACAACGGATTCGTCCCTAGCAAACAAATTTTGGGATATTTAGCTGCTGCTTTGTGATTTGTCGCGGTCCTAAGAGAAGCTGGGAGCCCTCAGCCCTTGTCTGTGTTTTCTAATTTTATTTTCCTGATCAATTTATCACCGTTCCCTCTCCTTTAGATCCTTGGAGAGCCACAGAAAGTCAGCAAAATATTGATTTTGCCAATATTTCCTTGAGTTTTGCGTGTGCCATGAACAGTGTGTGTGGAACACTGGATTCCTGGTCTTGGGGAGGATAAAGTGGAGCTGGAAAAGGTTTTATGGGAAGGAAAAGGTTTTATGGGAAGGAAGAGGTTTTATGGGAAGGAAAAGGTTTTATGGGAAGGAAAAGGTTTTATGGGAAGGAAGAGGTTTTATGAGAAGGAAGAGGATTTATGGGAGGGTTGAGAAGGAATGGGGTGGCTCCCACAGCAGGAATGTAGAGGCTCCATGGCTCTGTGTATGGGGAAATGGGGAAAAAATAAGGGGAAAGGGAGAATTCTGTTAGAAATCCATGAAAAGATGAGGGTCATGGAGAAAGTGAATTGGAAAAACTCAGCCCTTGTCTCTGTTTTCTAATTTTATTTTCCTGATCAATTTATCACCGTTCCCTCTCCTTTAGATCCTTGGAGAGCCACAGAAAGTCAGCAAAATATTGATTTTGCCAATATTTCCTTGAGTTTTGCGTGTGCCATGAACAGTGTGTGTGGAACACTGGATTCCTGGTCTTGGGAAGGATAAAGTGGAGCTGGAAAAGGTTTTATGGGAAGTAAAAGGTTTTCTGGGAAGGTTGGGATGGCTCCCACAGCAGGAATGGTCACAGAGGCACCACAGGTCTCAGTGTATGGGGAAATGGGGAAAAAATAAGGGGAAAGGGAGAATTCTGTTAGAAATCTATGAAAATATGAGGGTCATGGAGAAAGTGAATTGGAAACAGTTGTTCACTCACTTTTTAAGCCAAGAACTACAGGAATATCAGGGATGAGGAGGGGACTGGTTCAGAGCAGAGAAGGAAAGGCCTCACACTCCCTGCTGCAAGAAGTGGGGGCTGAAATTCCCCAGACAAGCATGAGCAGATTAACCCCCCAAAGGTTATTAAACACTAAGATGGCAATTCAATTGTACAAAATTCATCATCCACACATTTCTGGAGGCTGGGAGATCACACCAAGCGAGTCTGTCTGGGTGTTTGAGCAGGACATTGAACAAGACACACCTTTGGGCTGAGCTGGGATATTTTTTCTTGTGTTCCTGTCTATGAATTTGTAAAACTCAGGTCCTTAAATGAAAGAAGAGCTCAGGCCTGCCTGAATATATTTTTTTTCTGCAGGGAAATGACCCAATTTCCCCCTTTTTTGCTGCTTTAAAACAGATACCTGGCAATTGAGATCCATTTCATGCGGAAGCAAATCCACGATTCTCAGCGTAAATCAGAGTAACAGAACCACCGGTTTGTTTTCTGACTGGGAATTGTCGTGGTGCATTCGATGCAGACCTCGAGTTCTTGATGTGATGTGTTCCTCTGTCCAGGAAATGCTTCATTTGTCTTTTCCTCCCAAAGGTGATTTCACTTGATGTTTTCATTTTGGGGCTTGAAAGTGGTGGTAGCACAACACGGAATTCAGCAGCAGTGCTAAATCCATGCTGGGGCTGTTCTGGCTGAATTCGTTACTCCCCAGTTGCGACTGCAAATGGAAAAATGAAAGAGATGCTAAGAGGACAGCTGAGATTTTATTTTATTTTATTTTATTTTATTTTATTTTATTTTTATTTTATTTTATTTTATTTTATTTCATTTTATTTATATCTCTGCCTTGCCTGACTCAGTGCCCTGACACATCGCACGTGTTCCCAGCACGTAACACGAGGGTGACACCGTCTGCTGGGCTGGATCACATCAGCCTGGGTTCTGCTGCTGTTTAACCTGACAGGTGATGGCAGAAAGTGCTTCATCCCACCCTGGAGGGCTCAGCTTTGCACACAGACACATCTCCAGTTAGGTCAGGCTCAGAATGGCTGTGGGATCAGCAAAGATTCCTTGTGAGGGATCTGCATCTCCACATTAAAACCAGACAAGCTGGGGAGTTGATCTTCGGTTTCTCCTGGGCAGGAGGAGTTCCGTGTTTCACCTGCCTTAATCTTCTGCTCAGCAACGCCCCTGGAGCAGCCCCAGCCTCTCTCCATTGTCTGCAGAGACAAATGTGCCAATGCAAACCAGAGAACCACAAAAAAAAATCAGTGGGAAGGGACCAGAAAGTTCATCTGATTCCAACCCCCTGCCATGGTGACGCCTTCCACTGTCCCAGGTTGCTCCAAGCCCTGTCCAGGCTGGCCTTGGACACTTTCAGGGATCCAGGGGCAGCCACAGCTTCCCTGGGCACCCTGTTCTAGTGCTTGAGTGTGTTCTGAGTGAAGAATTTATTCCTAATATCGAATCTAACCCTGCTCTCTGTCAATTTAAAACCACTCCCCTTGTCCTGGCACTGCCTGCCTGTATAAAATGTCCCTCTGCCTCCTTTTTATAATCCCCCTTTAGGCACTGGAAGGGGCTCTGAGGTGTCCCCAGACCCTTCCCTTCTCCAGGCTGGACACCCTGAGCTCTCCCAGTCTGTCTTGATGTGTGAAATACTCACATCCATGGGCTTTGCAGTATTTGGACACGCAGCACTATCAAATATGGTGCTAAAGCAGCGTTCCCTGGCTCAGTACCCATAGAAACAGCAACGCTGTGGGTCTCCCTCCTCCCTCTCCTCATCCCATCCTGTTCATTATCCCATCTCATCATTCTGGGTGTCTGAACTGCTTGGCTGCTGCTGAAATGCAAAGTGAAGCTCAAGCTGCTGTGCTGGGGATCTCAAGCATGTCCATGCCCTGCTGTGCTGGCCTGGTGGCCACAGGATCCCCCTGACACCCTGGATCCACTCCAGGTGCTCCGAGAAAAACGGCTCAGATGGGCACGATGCCTTGGAGTGGCTCCCTAGAACAAAGGCTGGACAGAGTTAATAATAAAGTTAAGAATAGTTAATAAGAGTTAAGAATAAAGTGGGTATTTTTAAAGGCCTTCAAACTTGGGCAGTGCAGGATGTCCAAGATGGACAATGGTCATGAGTTTTTCAGACAATTATAAATTTGGTTCATTTGAATATCAGAGGTAAATCCTCCAATTACAGCTGCAGGTAATGAAGTCACATTCCCCCAGTTTGCTCCTTCCCGATTCACTTTTGTTTATACTTTTTGGGGCCTGAGGCTGTGGGCTGTCCTTGGATCACAGGTCCAGAGGAGTTGTTTTGTCTGACTAAAATCTGAAGACAGTTAAGTACACTTTATATGGAGTTTAGAGTTACACACTAATGCAGCACAGGATCTGAGAAACATAAAAGCTAAAATCCTAAGGCACCAGGCAGATGTGTGGGGAAAAGCTGGAATTTCGGGTTCAAACGGTTCCCAAAACAAATTGTCATGGTTACAGTGTCATTATTTCAATTGCCCGCTCGTGGAAGCAGCAAATTCCGTGCTGGGAACGCCACGGAGCAGGTGGGATGAAGGATGGAAACACCTCCCACACCCGGGAATAAGCGACTGTGTCGGGACTGAGGGTGTGTGGGAGCAAGGGCTCTCTGCCAGTTGACATTTGGAATTATTGCTGCTATTTGTCACTCTCCCAGTCAGAAAACGAGGCACGGAGAGTTTGGCACAAAAGAGGTGGACCTTGCCCAAAAATAGATGCACCTTGCGGTGAAATCAGTCCACTGCAGGGTGGGTTTGCCCTGGCTGAGGATACCAAGCAATGAAGAAGAAAATGAAGCATTTATTAACCTGCTCTGTGAACTCTGCCCTCCTCAGGAGGCACGAAAAGCAAGGGAGGCATCTCAGCAGATGAGAGAGTCTGGGAAATATGGGACGGAGATTGGGATGTTTATGAGTCATTAATCATAAAATCTCAGAATGGTTTGGCTTGGAAAAAACCTTCAAGATCATCCAGTGCCACCCCACACCTTCCACTATCCCAGGTTGCTCCAAACCTCATCCAATTCAGCCTTGGAGACTTCCAGGGATCCAGGGCCAGCCAGATTCCCTGGAAAACCCATGTCAGGGCCTCAGGAGTCGCTCAGCACCAGTTGTGCATCTCAAGGTACTTGGCTCCAGGAGCAGCAGTGCCACGGGAACAACATTTTAGGGATTGATGAAGCAGAGATAGACAGTGGCATATTGATTTAGGAAAGGTGGGAAGGTAATTTAGCTGTCAGGACAAATAAGGGAGGGGTGGATTTTCGCAGCATTCGGTGGGAAAGGGGAGAAAAGAGAAGTCAAACACGATCTTGGGTTTCATCAGCCAGAAGGCAAGAAGAAGGATGGTGTTATTAAGTGTGTTTAGTTAACAGAGGTAATAGAGGGGGTTTAGAGGGAAGTGACTCCTTTGGGAAGCTGCAGCTGAGTTGTGCAGCTCCTGGAGTGCCCCAGTGGAAATTCAGATAAAGCTGTAAACAACTGCAGACGAGTGGAAGGTGAAAATGAATGATGGGATAAACAAGATCCCGAATGTGAAATGAGGTCAGGCAAAGCAGATTAATGTCACCTAATTGGTGCTCCCCAGATGAAAGGATATGCAAATTGAGACCTGGGGAAGGTGGGGGAAGATGCAAATCAGAAGAGATGGACTGGAGAACAGAAGGCAGGTCCCTGCAAGCCATTGATGGACGGGAGAGTTTCAAACCTGCCATGGATTGAAATTACCACTTGATGGGTACCAAACCCCAGAGGATTCCAAAACAGAGGGGAAAATGGGAAGAAGAAGGGGATGGCTGCAGAGAGAGAAATACTCAGAGAATATCCACGGAGGTGACAGCACCACCAAGTCATGAAAGTCAAGAAAAAGCAAGAACTCAAAAGGAGAGATCACGATGGGGGATAAAAATAAAGCAAGGTCTGGCCACTTGCTCAGGTAGGAGTCATTCCAAAGTGGTTTCCATGGAGACAGAGGATGCTGGGTGGAAGCAGGTGAATGGAGAGGGGGGAAAAAATGAATGTGAGAGAGATACATGGATAAAAGAAGTGAAAAGAGATGGGACAATAGCTGGAATGACAGAAGAATCTAGAAGAGTGTTTTTTGTGGAGGGGAGAGTGTTTTTGAGAGGGGAATTAAAGTGTGAAAAGGAGAAGAAAATGTCCATAGAGCAGATGAGAGCGAGCCAGGGAAGCTGGAGCTAATTTGAAGATTTGAAAGTGAGGTTGATGCAAAATTAATTTAAACCAACACGAGAAGCTGAAGCAAAGCTTCAGAAGGAGCAGGTCCCACTTGTGCACGGCCTATTTGAAAAATTAGGAACAGCCACATTTGCACACAGATGAGATTTTCGACCCGACTGTTCCCAGCTTTATTCCCAGCTTTATTCCCATTCCATGTCCGCTCTGCGCTCAGCTGATCGTGGCAATGTCTGCTTGCTGGCAGCTCTGGGTCTTGCCAAATCCCTCTGTACTTAAACTGCAGCCCAAATTTAATTTACAGAGCCTGGATTATCACACATTGTGCCCAGACAGAGAAATGAGCTCTCCTTTGCTGTCTGCATTAAAAACCAGTCGTGGAGAAGGAGGGCCTTGGGAAGCCAGGCAGGGATTGAATTCCTGATGCAGAGCAAAGGTCACTGAGGGATTCTTGGACAGCAGGGTCCAAACTTCCCATGGACTGGGAAAACCCACCAGGTCTTCTCCTGCAACTCACGGAAGTGCCTGAGGTGTGAGTCCTGACCATGAAATTGCCTCACGTGGAAAACAACGACATCTCTCCCCTTCCCAGCCAGGATTTGTTTTGTTTCAGTAACAGCTCAGTCCAGGAGCCAGCACGGACATCACTCCTTTCACCCTGTCCCTTCCCAAAACTCACACCCTGGCAGGAACCTGCTGGCACAGAGGTGCCACTTGGTGGCTTCCAGTGGTGCCACTGGGTGACTTCCAGTGGTGCCACTTGGTGGCTTCCAGTGGTGCCACTGGGTGACTTCCAGTGGTGCCACTTGGTGGCTTCCAGCTGGAGAGGGCTGGGCTGGGGCATGGCCAGGGTGAAGCTGCAAATGGAAGAACATTCCACCTTTAAATTCCTCTTTAGAACATTCCACCTTCAAATCCCTTTATCCTTTCTGGGATTAAGCCCAGGTGGCAGCAGCCATAGAACCATAAAATCAGAGGATGGTTTGGGTTGGAAGGGACCTTAAAAATCATCTCGTTCCAAGCCCTTGCCATGGGCAGGGACACCTTTCACTAGAGCAGGTTCTCAGATCCTCTACATGAGCCCCATCCGAGGCTGCTCTGGCCAAAGCAAGGTGCTAAATCGCTCAGATTTAGCTGAAATCACCACTGGATCTGCCTAAAAAACACACGACCAGAACTGCTCCTCTGTGTGTCTTTCCACATCCATTTGAAAGAACGATGGGCAGATCATAAAAACCCGGCATCATCCCCCAAGCCCAGAGGGGTTTAATGAAGAATTACGGCGATTGTAACAGCATAGCTGAAATAATACCGAGGAAATGGAATTATTCCACCCATATTGAATGCATATATTCTGGAGCTTCTCCGCCAGAACGACTCTGCTAACCCGTGGCGTGAAACCCAGGCTGTTTTCACATGGGTGCATTAAACAAAAAGCTGCTGCTCCACTACAACAGCTCTGAAGAGAATGGAGAGGATGAAAAAGCGCTCCCGACGTATGGTGGTATCAGCCCTAAATTGTCTCACAGATGTTTCTGGCTCCATTAGGACGGAAGACTGGGTAATTTATAGAAGTCATTTTTAACAATTTGATTGTTGGTATATATCTGCTGAATTGATTGGCCGGGGAGACAGATCTTTATTTTTATAATGGCAATAACATCCTTTGCAGATCGCTGCTCGATTTATCCCCGATGTTAACCGTGCTAGCCAGCGACTCTCCATTTTATACGATGCTGTTATTTCTTAATTATCAGCCTAATTGCAGGGAAGAGTCCAGGATGGATGAGATTGGCTGGGCTGGACAAGAAACCACACAAGTGAGGGGTTCAGCACTTTCTCCTTGGATCTGCTCCCAGCTCCAGCTGAGATCAGTGGGATTTAAACACTCAAGCTTTGTGCCTTTAAATCTTTTTTGAAGTCTGCTAATCCTGTGTGGATTAGAGTGATAATTCCCGCTGAAATCAACGGGAATTTGGTTACAGACGAGCCCGACTCAGATAAATGTTCCAATTTCTGCATCTAATGATGCTGGAGATGCTCATCCTGGCAAAGAAGGAGCTTCCTAATTCAGATCAGAAGGCTTTGATAGACACGTGGGGATGTCCATGGATGACCAGAGCAGTGGCTGTGTAATTCCTGATGCTGTTTTTGAGGGCAGCCAGCGCCATTTGACTCCCAGGTGGCTCAGCTCTTCCTGGCTCTGTGTCTTGGGAGGAATTTGTTCCCAGCCTCCGAGAGTCGGGATGGGGTTGATACCTTGAGGCTTGGCAGTATTTTGTCTGCTCTGAGCTCTTTTGAAAATGTGCCTGTTTTAATTTGACAAAATAGCATCCACACCTTTGCTTTCAGTCCTCCAAGCCCCAGAATAATTTTGGGGGCAGTGAGATTTGCAGATTAATTAAGAAATCTTTGATAAAATACACTTTTACCTCAGCTTTGAATTTGTCACCTCTCAGTTTTGTCACCTTGTTTTCACAGGATACAAAAAAATGGGAAGTCTCACTCTGATCTTTATAAATTTCTTGCTTTCCTGTATTTTTCTGTCAATTAAATAATTAAATCCCAAGGTATATTTTATCTTCTGCATTTTCAGTTGCTTAAGAGGAGACATCACTCAGTGAAATAGAGAAGGAACTCAAGTCTTCCCCAAATTCCAGGCTAAATTCCTGTACCTTGTGCTGTTAAAAACCAGTCCTTGGGAGATGAAATTCTTCTTTCAGGTGTTAATTTCAAAAACCAAACGCCACAAATTATATTCAGTGTTTCCTTGACCTCAAAGAGTGTTTTGTTTGGACAAGAATATGGGAGAGGGGAGTCAGTCCATCATCTGGTAAGAAAAGGACTCTCTGAAATACTCTGGTTTTCTTGGAATGAAAGGATGGAGGAAAGGAGCTGAAAAATACTGGAATGAATTTTTCTCCTTTTTGGATTTTGGAAATGTTGAGGCAAGAAGGAAAAGCAGTGAAAAACAGAAGTAACTCCTTCTCCCCGTGCTCAGGGTGAGTTTATAGTGGTGTAGTGAGCACTTGAAAATACTGGTGATATTTACCAGTTAAAAATACTGGTGCTGCTCCTGGAGAGGTTTATCCCTTCTTTTTCATGTCACAGCCAAATTTCTTGCACTCAGAGAGTGACACCACTGATTTATAGAATCATGGATTGGGTTGGGTTGGGTTGGAAGGGACCTTAAAGCCCATCCAATCCCACCCCTGCCTTGGCAGGGACACCTTCCACTGTCCCAGGGTGCTCCAACCTGGCCTTGGGCACTGCCAGGGATCCAGGGGCAGCCACAGCAAATCTGGGAATTCCAGCCCAGCCAGGAATCCCTTCCCAATCCCCCATCCATCCCTGCCCTCTGCCAGTGGGAAACCATTCCCTCTTTTCCTGTCCCTCCATGCCCTTGTCCAAAGTCCCTCTCCAATTTATGGCACACTCTCTTCATTCTCTTTCACCAAGGGCTGAAGCGTTACTGAAATTCAGCTCTGAGGTTCTTATTAACCACGGGATTTTTCAGGGATAGTGGAGAGCAGGATCAGAGCATCAGGCTGGGGTTTTTTTGATAAAATCCATTCTGTATGTAATAAAAAGAATTGTGTCCACATTGCTTAAATGTCACCAAGCCCAGCAGGCTCACGGTGACATCAATGGCTTGGATGGAGAGAGGCACCAGCTCCCCTGGAGTTGATCAGCGCAAATCAAACCAGTCTCCACTCAGCTGGCAACCCAGGGCTTCTAAGTGATGCTCAAATCCAATTTATTAAAAACACATTTGTTTTTCAAGCACCCAGGACTCCTGATTAATTTCCAGCACCGTGGGTTATTTAATGCCGTGGGTTTCGTTGTCATCTTTGATTTTCCACCGGGCGCCTGATTGATAGGAGCTATTGTGAGCACATTGTTCTTGTCAAACAGCAGCGTGCATCTCATTGATGGAGAGGCGGCGTGCCTTTTGGAGACGGCAAAATCAGCCCCTGAGCCTGGGAACCGTGTGCTGAGCACATGCACAAATGAAGGGGAGGGGTGGCAAACTCCACCAGCGAAGTTTAGCATCGTCGGGAAGTTCCTGTGCCAGTGGAACAGCTAAATTCAGCTGGTGTAACACACCCAGCAAGCCATGACTCAGATGTTAATCAGTGTTAGATGCTCTTTTTATTTCTGTGCTGCTGCTGAGCGCTACAAAAATCAAGAGTCTTGTAGCGAGAGCGGCGAATCAATCTGGAATTAAATTAGCCTTTTGTTTGGGAGGCACTTGGGATTTGTTGGGGCTTTGTTGGCTGCCCCCAGCAATGGCTTTGCAAATTGCAGGTGGGAAAGGGGAGGAGAAGGCTCTGCCTCGTGTTTTGGTTCATCTTTCTGCTGCCTGTGGGATTTCACCCTGTACAAAACCATCTCCTGTGCCCCCGGAGAGCCAAATCCTCCAAATTGCTTTTTAGGGGAGCAGTGAGATCCTCAGGCATGAAAATCAGGAGTGAAAGGGTCTCTGTGCTCCTGTCAGGGCACCCTCACAGCCCCCTGGGCTGTGACACTGATTGAACTCACAGAAATGCAAACCCAAAGGTCAGACAGTTTGGGAGTGGGGCTACAACCCAGAGGAAGAAGTTTCTCACATTCAGGGTTGCTTTAAGAGTAAAGGAGTCACCTCTGAATATCAATAGGCACCTTCACAGGTCTTCCAGCTAATGATACATGAGCCACAAAAGTAAATATTTTCCTTTCCTCCACTTGTTAAGGATGAAGATAAAGATAATATCTTCTCACTCTAATCCCACCTAATCAAATGTAGGACAGACAACACATTAGAAGGTGGAAGACAGGAATTAAATTCTTTATATGAGAAGCTGGGAATTAAATTGTTTGTATTAGAACCTGGCAAGGTGTAGTAACCACAATGTTCATTTTTTTCTGCCTTTTTCTGCACTTCTAGCAGGATATTTCTGGAGGATTCTTTGGAGGTCCAAGGACTTTGTAAGGCCAAACAGAAGAGTTCAAGGATGAGCCCATTCCAACCTTGAGCAGAGCCAAACCCACACCAAACCCACACCAAACCCACACCATGGCAGTTGTGTGTCTGGGTGGGCTCTTCTCAAAAGTAATCAGCTGCAAACACCCCCAGTGAGTTGTGGTGGGCCAGGCTGGCTGAAAGAGGATTTTGTGATCCAAATCTTGCTAATCTTCAATCTAAATCCTCATCCTTATGCCACAGCAAGGCGTCTTCATAGGGAGTTTTTGATATTAGGGTTTGTGTCCATGAGAGGTTTTTATGGCAGCTTGGCTTTTTGGCAATTCTTACTTTCTAAACTCCACGATGAAACTTTTTTTGGCTGCTCAAGCTGTCCACAGGGATGATAAAAATCTCTTTTTGCACTGCTGTCAGTGAGGGGAAATTTGCATTTGTGGAGGTTTTCTTCCCTTTGGGGGTGTGAGGGATTTACTGCCTCTATTTGCCAAATACGACTTTTTTAGGGGAATGTCTGAGTCAGGATAAGAAAGATGACTGGAAAAAACTATGGAAGAAAGTGGCTTAAACTTCCTCAGCTCCAAGCCAGCATCCTTGACTCAGGGCTGAGCTCCTGTGTGCACATTCTGAACCTTCCCTTTATGAATCAGCCTCTTTCCACAGCTGCTCTAAGCTTTGACATAAAGTTGTATAAATCTCCCGCTTAAAGTCCCTGATTTTCCCAGTGCTGGTAAAGGAAGAACATTAATTACCTGAAATTGTCTCTGCTCCACTGAGGCACAGCATTTGCCTCCAGCACAGCTGATTTTCCGGGATGAAAGCGATTCCACACACGCCTTCCTCTCCCTCTTCACTCTTACCCACGCTCCTTCAAAAAATCCCCTCGTACCCCTCAGCGTAAAAGCCCCAAACTTTTAGATTAATCAAGATAGAAATTGCACTCTTGGGAGGAAAGATTTAAAAAAAAAAAAAAACAAACTCCACACTTTTCTACTGTGCTGCAGTCCAGCACCTTGGCTTCAACGGGAGCTGAGAGCCAACAGATTGTGTGCTTTGAAACTGAGACACAGCAATGCATCAAACATGCAAATCTGCTCTGCTGCTGCAGCTCCTTCCCAGGATATTTGCCCAAGGGAGCCCAGCAGCTGCTGCAGGAGCTGTGATAGTTTTATCATGGAAAAATCTATTATTCATACACAGACACACACTGAAGGGAGGATTAATGGGGTTTGGAGTTGGGCAAGGATGTTCCAGTCTATCCAGGACAAGAGTGGAATCTCCAGCTGAAGGGATGGGGTGGGAGTTGAGTCAGTTTTGGAGAGGAGCAGGGCTGGTGTCACTTCTTGCTGGATGAATCACAGGAGCACTGAGGGTGGAAAAGACCGCCAAGATCGAGTCCAACCTTTGATCCCCACCTTGTCAGCCACACCAGAGCATGTCCAGTTGTTCCTGGAACAGTTCCTTGAGCTTTTTTCCTGGAAAATTGGGCTTTGTTCACCCTGTGACAGGGGGAGATGGAGCTGCCCTCTCCTGCCAACCCTCCTGTCCAACATCTCCTCCTGCCATCATGGAATCATGGAACATTTAAGGTTAGAAAAACCCCCCAAGATCACAGACTCCAACCATTCCCGCAGCACTGCCATGCCCACCCCAAATCCATGTCCCCAAGTGCCACATCCACATGGCTTTAAACCCCTCCAGAGGGGTGACCTCCCCTCTGCCCTGCTCAGGTGAGGTCACACCTGCAGAGCTTCTCCAGCTCTGCTCCCAGCTCAGGAAGGACACGGAGCTGCTGGAGCAAGGCCAGAGGAGGCACCAAGGTGAGCAGAGGGATGGAGCAGCTCTGCTGGGAGGAAAGGCTGGGAGAGCTGGGACTGTTCAACCTGGAGAGGAGAAGCTTTGGGGTGACCTCATCGTGGCCTTCCAGTGACTGAAGGAAGCAACAAGATGGAGAAGGGATGGAGAGACAGGACATGGGGGAATGGCTTCAAATGGAAAATACTCTTTTTCTGTTTAGACGGGGTATTAGGAAAAAATTCCTGTCCATGAAGGTGGTAAGGCCCTGGCACAGGGTGCCCAGAGAAGCTGTGGCTGCCCCTGGATGCCTGGAAGTGTCCAAGGCCAGGCTGGACAGGGCTTGGAGCAGCCTGGGATAGTGGAAGGGGTCCCTGCCCATGGAATGAAATGAGTTTTAATCTCCCACCCAACCCAACTCAAACCATTCTGATTCTCTGGTGATTCCAGCACTGCTGTGAGCAGCCCATTCCAAACTTCCCCTGATTCCTAAACTTCCCAAATTTTCTCATCCAGGGCACCTCCTGGAGCGCCTCAGACCCTCAGAAGAAACATATCTGCACCCGAGCACAGCTGCAGAGTCTGTCCAGTCTGTCCCAGATCGGGAGCAGAGCTGGTACCTGAAGATAACACAGAGGTACCCACAGGTGTCTGGAGATAACAGAATTTTCACACTCCATGACTGGGCTACTTGAGTATTCTAATTTTTTACCTTTTTTACACTCATGCCTTGTTTTAGCACCAAGATTTTACAAACAGACACCAGCAAAAAAAAAAAATAAAAATGAAACAGAATGGTTGAGGTGGGAAGAGACCTCTGGATGTCACCTGGTCCAACTCCTCCACTGAATTACTGAAGGATTAGTGGAAGCCTTTGGGTGAGAAGACAATTAAATCCCTGTGTCCTGAGCCACATTAATGAGAAAGTCACAATAATGTGGTCTGAAGTCCTTTGCTTTATCTCTGAAATAATCAGTGTTCACAGCAAGCTCAGGGCTGCAGAAGTTACTCTGGGGGTGCAGCACTTGAGGAGACTGAGAAGAATAAATTAAAAAATCCTGTGTGGGGTCCTCTAGCCTTGGGGCCTTCCTAAACAGGACAGACAATGCTGATCTTCCCAAAAAAGCTTTTGGACACCGTGATGCATCCTTTTAAATTCATCAATGAAACCCTATTTATTTGATCATCCGAATTTCCCTGAAATCCTGATTTCCCCAGAGCATCTCGCTAAAAGTGCAAAACTAGAGGGGAAAAAAAGAGAAAAAAAAAAGAACAAGAAAGGAGAAAGCACCAGTCCTTTTCTCTTTAATGAGTTCATTTGCTGGTGTTCAACTCACAGATTTGCTATTAATGTTAAATTAGCTGGTGAAATTAGCTAATTATGGAAAATGTGTACAATACTCTCCGTTTGGGACAAGTGGCAGAGAACAGCTACTCAGCTAAACTGGTGAAGAAGTTACTTTTTAGACCAAAGAAATTAGAAATCAAAGAAATATTCAAATCAATCAGTGGCCTCTGCTCAGTACCCTGAGTGTCCAAAATCCAGTATCTGAGAAGCCTGGTCCGGTGGAAGGTGTCCCTGCCCATGGGAGGAGCTTGGAATGAGATCAACTTTGAGGTTCCTTCCATCCCAAAATATTCTGGGATTCTTTGAGTGATCAGACCATGTGTTTTTGAGGGAGCTGCATTAATACATGATATATTTTTACGTTTTAACATGCCTGGCTCCAGGCTGTGTGTGTGTGTCTGCACTCACTTTATACATGGAAGTAAATGGGAGGGTCCCTGCTAGTCTGGTGGCATTGGAATCCTGGAATTCTGGATTCTCTTCCTGGCTCTGCAACCACCCTGTGGCTTGGGGAAAGTCATGGAATCATGGAATTATTAAGGTCGGAAAAGATCTATGAGATCATCAAGTCCAAGCTTTGACTGAATATCCCTGTGCCCACTAAACCATATCACAAAGTGCCACTTCTACTTCCAGAGATGGAGATTCCAAACCTCCTTGGGCAGCCCCTGCCAAGGCCTGACCACCCTTTCCATGAGGAAATTCCTGCTGATGTCCATCCTGGGATAACCTGAGGCCGTTCCCTCTCCTCCTGTCCCTGTTCCCTGGGAGCAGAGCCCGACCCCACCTGAGCCCCCTCCTGTCAGGGACTGTGCAGAGCCACAGGGTCCCCCCTGAGCCTCCTTTGCTCCAGGCTGAGCCCCTTCCCAGCTCCCTCAGGAATTCTCCAGCCCCTTCCCAGCTCCCTCAGGAATTCTCCAGACTCTTCCCAGCTCCAGCCCCTCAATGCCCAAAACAGCCCTGAGGACTGGAGGTGCCTCAGCTGGAAGGGGATTTTACCTTGTGCAAGTGCAGCCAAATAAATACAAGTTGATGCAATTCTTGAAATCCACAAGCTGATCCAAATGACTCATCCTATCCCTCTGTGCCTTTTGCATTCAGGCACCACACAGAGATTCCTTTGACTGGCGTTTGTTGACATTTTAGCATAAATTTACACTTTTTGCTGCCTGTGAGAGCCAGCACAGCTCATTAAAAACCGATATTGATACACGGTCGTGGCACCTTGCTCGGGATGCAAATTCAATTTCTCCTTGTTGCCGTCCCCTGTTGAGCAAACATATGTCATGGCCCTCGAGTCTGAACGTGGCAGATGTCTAATTGACCTGAATAAATTTCCAGCACAAACCAGAATGGGTCACTGGAAGGTCCTAGAATCTCCTACCAAATTTTAATCAAACCTAACGAGACCGACAAGTGAATGCAGAGATGAGTTGTGCCATGCAGCGAATTCATCCAGAACCATGGGTGATTAATCCAACCCCAATTTTCTCTTCCTGGAGCTGCAGAGGACTTTGCTGGCTTGCAAGGCAGGGAAGGGGTTGAAGCAGAGCCATTTCAGAAGGAGTCCAGGTGGATCCCATCCCAGCGACAGCGTGGAAGATTTCTCCCTCCAGAGGGAACGGTCCTTGTTAGGGAGGAGATATTGTGAACAGACCTGTCATGAAATGAAATTCCATCCAAGATCTGAGCCAGAAAGCCACAAAACCCTGTAGGACAGAAGTGCTTTGCTGGTAATGAGCTGTCTGCCCTTGGAGGAGAGCCAGAACCAGACATATCCCAAATAATTCTTCAACTTGGGCTTCCTCTTGCAGCTACCTGCTGGAGTGATGGAATGTGTGCTCCCAGCCCAGAATGTCTGAATGCAGATGGAGCTGGAATTCGTGTCAAAATAATTTTAAAAGAAGCAGGGTCACGTCAAGCCTTGATATCAAAATTTTGAGGTTGAGTGTGTGGGTCTGGGACATCACCCCACCTTTTTGTCACCTCCCCCTAATTAACCCATTCCGCCAGGACTGAGGCTCCTCGTTCCAGCGGCACCTGCTTGTGGCACCACGTTGTGCCAACCAATTTGCAAATATGCAAATTACAGCACATTTGCTGCTTGCCTTGAAGAGTTTGCAGTCCCCATCAGTAACTCAAGGGACGAGTCTTGCCCAGCAAGCAGGAATTCCATTTTCAAAGAATTAAGGAGATAACTCAGAGGAAAGTGAGTAAAGGTGGAGAAACAAAGGCATGGAGCAAATTAGATTTGTATTTCAGAGCCCGTGAGGAACCAGTACCAAGCAAGGGGAGGACTCGGGAGTGCTGCACTTGAGGCAATGTGGGATGGATCCCAAAAATGACCCAAGAATCAGGGAATGACTGGACCAGCATCTCACTGAACTCAGGGTTTTTTGCATAAATAGGAAGCTTTCCTCAATTTTCATCAGGTCTAAGTGAAGGTAAATTTGCCATTTCATCCAAGTTTTTCTTTCTGTTCTTGTGATTTAAGCAGGTGAAATGGCCTTTGAGCCTGCTGGGAAAATTCGCCTCCACTTTTGACCACAAAAAGCCTCAGAGCTGCTGCACGAGCTGAATGTGCCTTTGGGAAATTCAATCGGATGCTTTTTGTCACGGCTTCCAAGGCAGAACAAAAAATTGGGCACCTGACACAAATCTGCCAGGTTGGAGCAGGGAAAGCAGGAGCTGGGAGAAGGTAAAGCACAGAAAGGTGTGTTTGGTGTTTCCTGCATTATTGCTGCATTAGAGGGGTCAATCTGCCACGGAAACTCGGGATGCAGAGATGGTGGATTCAGATTCAGCAAAGCCCATTACATTTCCAAAAGCTCAGGAGAGATGTCCCAGCAAGACAGTGATGTAATAACGACAAGAAAATGTATTTTCCAACAGATGGGCCCTTGGCTAAACCCTGTGCACCAGGGGATCTCTCTGCAGAAAGCTTCGCTTATTACTTTCTTTAAAATCCTTATTACATTTCCAGCCCTATAAAAGCTGAGTAATTACTGTCCTCAATTACCTCTTGGCGCCAACTTGATTAATGTCCTCTACACCGATTGCTTTGTGAACTGTTGGAGAGAAAAGATGATCTGGGTCAACTCTATAAATGACTTTTTCAATGCCTTGTTAAGCTGAAAAGTAGGAACTTGTGTTTCCAGGGAAGGGTCATCACTTGATTGCTCTGAGGTGCTGGAATGGGAGCCAGATTTCAAAATCAGGGTCCAAAATTTTGGTGATCCAACGGATCAGCCTTTCAAAGTTGGTTCTCTCTCTTTCCCTGCAAATTCCACTGCTCTGAATCCCCAGCCCTGAGGCTGCAGAGATGGCTCTAAGTGGGAGGATCAATGGTTGTCTGTTCTGGCTTTAATAATTAAAGCTATTGAGCCGTTATGTCTTGGTTCAACAAACAGGGCTCACAGGTCGCTCTGCCTGGCCTTGTAAATTGATTATTTTCCTACAGACAGCATTAGGGTCAGGGGGTTTGCCTGACCTGTTCTCCCAGGTCTGGCTATAAACAACTGCTGATTGGGACCATCTGGCCACGCTTTGGCTCAGGCCATTCATTATTTCAGCACAGAAAGACTTCTCTCCTCCAGCAGAAGAGAGCAGTGTGTCAGTAGCCTCGAGCAGGACCCTGCACCACGGAATGGGACAGCAAACCGGATTTGCTGCTGGTGTTGTTCTACCTCAGGATCTGACAGCTCATTAAAATCCTGAATTCTCTCTGTTGGCTCAAGTCATTTTGGGACCTGAATGCTGTGAATAGCTGGGCAAATGCTCCAGAAATTTTAGCAGCTGCTCATCTCCTGATTCAGCACCCAGTTCTGACACTGAGGAAAATACAGGGATTTCCTGAACTGGCAGGGAATCATCTGGAAGTGGGTAGAAGGAAGGTGGGAGAGGAACACAGCCACCTGACCAATGTTGGAGATGCTCCTTAATAACTGAACCTGTCCCAAGAAATCTCACTCTGCCCCTTGGCCTCCTGCCCCACAGAGCCCCATTCCCACTGGTATTTGGACATTGGGAGGAAGCCAAGTCCTAAAAGAGAAGAATTCGACTTCCTGGAATGGCTGCTGGCTCCTTCCCTCAACACAGCCAGCAATGATCCATGGAGCACTTCCAGAATCCAGGTGGAGTCTTTCCCTCACATCACAATCTTCCTTCTTCCTTCCAAAACCAGCCAAGCACTTCTCTTAACTTCCTGATCCAGGCTTTTTTGTGGATCCATCTCCTCTCCAAATGTTCCCACACTGGTGGCCACTTGAGGCAGCTCCAAGGCCCCACATGGGAAGTGCAGCCACACGTGGACACCTCCAGCTAAGGACCCCAGCTGATTTTTGGGGTCACGACCTTCAAAGAACCCAAATTGCCAGGCTTCTGTTTTAACCCATGGAGTCAATTACCAGCAGCACTAATTAGAGGGACGCTGTGAGCTGAACACTGCAGCATTTCTGCTGTGTCTCAGGCAGGGCTCGCAGCTGGCTCTGAGCATCACATTTTGATGCTGCCGCTCTCTCTGCCTCCCCAGACAGCTTTTAAAGTTCTCCCAGGCCCATCCACACGGTCTGCAGCCACTCTCTGATTGCAGCATAAATGTTTTCACTCTGATCCAAGTCTCAGAGACACATTCCAAACCTCTGGCTCTTCCTCCTGCCCGGCTTCCACGTGGCAGGAGAAGGTCAGCCTGGAAGCACTTGGTAATTGCTGAGGATTAACATTGTTTTGCAATGCCAAAGCCAGATCTGAGTAGCCAAAGGTCTTCTTTGCACAGAGGATTTTCAAGCAGAGACACTGTGAAATTCGCTCCTTGTAGAACAATAGAACAATTCCCAGCAGACCGTTATTCCATGCTTGGGTTTCATTCTGTTATTATCTCACCTGTCTGTGCTTTGATATTTAACTCCAAGCTGTCCCCTCCGTTCCTTCATCAGGCCTCAGAGCCACTTTCCTGGTCAGAGCTTTCTGCATCCCTCATGCTCAGCCTGAATTGTCTCCCTTTTCCTTTGGTACCCACATGAGTTTGGAACACTTGAATTTTACACGCCAGATCTCAATTTTTTTTTTCTTCCTTTTTTGAAAAATTTGTTTTGCTCATTTTCACATTTTTGGTGGGTTTTGCAATTCAAAGAACTTCAGCCTGGGACTGAAGGAGCCTTACAGATTTCAGCATGGCATTGGATGGTCCACAAGAGGGGAGGGGTTTGAAGCACTGCTCAAGGCTGGATGAATGTTCTAACCACCCTAGGAGGTCACTCCTTCCTCTGACAGGAACCTGTGTCCATCTCAGTGTGTACTGGATGGGGAAAGGGTGACAACACCAGGTTTTTTCAAGTGGGGGACAGGACTTGCCTCATTCTGGCTGAGAGCAAGGGCACTGAGAAGCTCTGCTGGGCTAAAGAGGCTTCTGAGGAGCAGAATGAAAACTTTCTGTCTCAAGGGATGGTTACTGGTGAAAATGCTGCCTCTTAGAGAGCCTGCAGGGATTTCAAAAAGAGAATTTTGCTGCATTCCCAAGATCCCACAGTGCCACCTTCCAGAGGAGAGAGCCAGACCCAGATGTTTCAGGTGTGTGCCAGCCCAGCTGCTCCATTCCCTGTGATCCGTGGTGGCTCCAGGCTCCTCTCTATTCCCTGCTCTTCCCCCAGCTCAGGGAGAGCTGAGCACCTGGGGAACACCGTGGAAAGAAGGAACCCAAACAAGGGGAAAAAATCTCTGGATTTTGTTTTCCTTCTGTAGCATGTTGATTTATAATTCCAGTTGTGGTGGGAATAAAGTTCTCATAGATATTCCAGCCCCTCCTTATTCCATGGGAGCAGGGGAGCAGTAGCTCTGTAAGAAATACGCTGAGGAACATTTCTACCCCCATGGCTTTTCCTGCCTTCACATTCCACCAACTTCTGTATCCACTGAGCTAAACCCACTTCTGACAAATGGTTTCTTGCTGGAGAGGCCACAGCATTTTCCAAAGGTTCCAAAATTTACTGAGCTCGTCATGACCGCAGCCGGTCGCTGAGATCGAGATGTTCATAACCCAAGGCTACAAACTTATTGCTTCTTCCCTTGGAAAAATGAAAGTGAGACTGTGTTTTTCTCCTCTGGTTCTTTTCTACCTCGGTGTGAAAAGCAAACAGCAAAGGCTGTTCATTGTTCTGCACTTTTCAACTCTTCTTGTCCACCCAAATCCATGGCTGCCCTGTATAATTCCATGAGCACGGTTGGGTGGGGCCACTCTGCTCCCTGGAATGGAATCCCACAGGGATTCCCCATGAGGGAATCTTGCTACCGATACGGAGAATTTCAGGAGAACACAAATCTAGCTTGGATATTTGTTCTTATCACATATCCGGGTTCTTTACCCCCCAACACAAGGAAAATATTGACCTCAGTTTCACGAGGGTGTCATAAACACAGGGACAGAAGAAGGTGGAGAAGTCTGGAGATCTTCTGCCGCAGTGACATCAAATCACAGAATGGTTTGCGTTGGAAGGGATCTTCAAGATCATCCAGTGCCACCCCTGCCATGGCAAGGACACCTTCCACTGTCCCAGGATGCGCCAAGCCCCAAAGTCCAGCCTGGCCTTGGATACTTCCAGAGAACCAGAGGCAGCCACAGCAAATCTGGGAATTCTATCCCAGCCCCTCCCCACCCTCCCAGCCAGGAATTCCTTCCCAATATCCCATCCATCCCTGCCCTCTGGCAGTGGGAAGCCAATCCCTGTGTCCTGTCCCTCTATCCCCTGTCCAAAGTCCCTCTTCAGTTTTCTTGCAGGCCCAGGAAATCGCTGAATGCCTGGAGAAGGTAAATCAGGACACATGGGACACAATTCCTGGGCGAGCAGCCCATCAGCAGACCCTTCTCAGTGACAATTTCCTGCAGCACTCACTTCATCAAGTCCCCTCATCTAAATCATGAAAGAAGTGAGAAAAAAATCATCACGTGTTCACTTTAAGAGCAACGAAACCAACGTGGGCTCCACAATTTCCATTTCAGCCTGCACTGAGGTGTATTTTATTATCCTGCTTAATTATGCTGCATAAATCTCCACTGTGCTACGGTTAAAATGTGGCCTCTGCCCCGATGAGTTTATAATTCAAATAGATGAGGTACATGAGTTAAGGAGAAGGATCTAACACTGGAACCAGCAGCACAATGATTTGTAAATTTAGGTTGTGCCACTATAATTTTTAAAGTATCAGCGGTGTTTAGCGGATCACATTAGGAAAACATAAAGATGAAGGAAGAGGGGACGCAACGGGAAGCAGGAGATGATTTGGGGAGGGATGGGGAATGGAGGGTGGCAGTGAAGGGGTGATGAAACACAGCAAAAGGAGCAGCTGAATGGCCTTCAGTCTTCTCCAGCACCTGCTCTGACAGACACCTCTCAGCTTGTGGAAAATACCTGTGACTTGTGCTGATCTAATTTTTCACCAGACCCCTGGAGCTGGGTGCTCCTTGAAATGTTTTTCTTCCCCAAACCCATAAAGATCACGAGGGGGAAAAAAATGATATTACATTGCAGGAGCTGCATTTCCTGAAGGGGAATTGTTACAAAGCAGCGGCAGTCACGCCAATGCCATCTTTAACACAGAGATGAGGAGACCTTTTAGTTCACTTTATCACATTACATTTCGTTTTATAGATGTGCAGCAGGTAACACTTCATTTTCTTGCTGAGCATTTAATATCTCCTGACCAGACTTTCAATGGGAATCGCAAAACCTCTGCTGAATCATTTGGATACACCACCACCTCTAGGAACTTTTCAGGTGCACTGACAGCTTAAATTCCTGCAATTCCAAGCGAATCTCCAAGAGACTCATCCTTCTTGTGTTCCAAAGGTCACGTGGACCCCAAAGGTCACTTCTAAAGGACATCCTTTAAAGCACTGTCAGATCTTTTGGTGACTAAAAGATTATGGGTGAAACAGCCCAAAATCTCCCATCCTGCTGTGTTTCCAACCCCTCACCAGTGGTGAAGGAGTCAAGGGGCTCATCTGCAAGGATCTGTCTTGCTGATTGTGTCCTTCTTGCTGACAACCACAGAAAAAATTGAAGACATCAGTCTCCAGCCGTATTCAGTGCCCACAGAACGCTGCTGTGCAATAAAGTTGATTTAAGTCTGTTCCTGTAGATTTGGTGCTTCTCTTGGCCCTTTATCACAAGGCTTTCAAAGCCTGCAGCTCTCTGAGCATCCTCACTCTGCCCACAAACATTCTACAAAACCAAATATTTGGGAATTGCCATCACTGCCCTCCTGCAGATTGGCTGCTGCTCAGAAATTTCCAGTTAGAACTCTGAGGCTGCCTGGTGGGTTTGTCCAGGGATTTTAGATTTGCCCAGCCTCAGAGTCAGGGCAGTGACCTTCAGGGTTCATCTTCCCCACCAAATCGGAATAATCCCGACACGATGCATCGTAAAGTTTTTGGGCAAGGGGAAAGTCAACTCTTCTCCACCACCTGGAGTCTGGGCACATAAAATCATGGAATTGCTAAGGTCGGAAAAGACCTTTAAGACCATCAAAGTCCAACCATCAACCCAGCACCACCATGTTCACCATTAAACCAGTTCCCCAAGTACCACATCCTCACATTTTCTGATCACTTCCAGGGCTGGTCACTCCACCACTGCCATGGGCAGCCTGCTCTAATTCTTTACAACCTTTTCCATGAAAATAAATTCCTAATATCCAATATAAACCTCCTCTGGCACAACTAAAATCATGGAATTGCTAAGGTCGGAAAAGACCTTTAAGACCATCAAGTCCAACCATCAACCACCATGTTCACCATTAAACCAGTTCCCCAAGTACCACATCCTCACATTTTTTGATCACTTCCAGGGATGGTCACTCCACGCCTGCCATGGGCAGCCTGCTCTAATTCTTTACAACCTTTTCCATGAAAATAAATTCCTAATATCCAATATAAACCTCCTCTGGCACAACTTGAGGCCGTTTCCTCTTGTCCCAGGCCAGGGCAGGGGGAGAGATCACAACAGTGGTCAGGGTGAGTTTGACTGGCACCTTCAAAGGCAACGCAGCCAAAAACCATTGGCCACATGTGACAGACACAGGATCATTGAAGCTCAGGGTGAGATATTACAGTGCAGAAGGTCTGAAGGGCTTTTTCTCAAAGAAACTCCCCCAAAAGAAACTCCTTTTCACCCCGATTTTTGTTTTTAAGTGAAAATGCAGGACAAGAAGGTGCTGGTCAAACAGTGGGAGGCTCAGATTTCTAACAGCAGTGTGGGAAGCCCTTTCAGAGGCACCTCTGACTGTAAAATCACAGAATCATTTGGGTTGGGCAAGACCTCCAAGACCATCAAGTCCAACCTGTGCCTGATCCCCACCTTGTCCCCAGCCCAAGCACTGAGTGCCACATCCAGTCCTTCCTTGGACACTTCCAGGGATGGGGACTCCAAACCTCCCTGAGCACTCATTCCAATGCTTGACAACCCTTTCCATGAAGAAATTCCTCCTGATATCCAAGCTGACCATTCCCAGGTGCAGCTTGAGGCTGTTTCCTCTCATCTCTTCACTTATTCCCTGGGAGCAGAGCCTGACCAGGCCTCCAGTCCTTTGAATATCCTTCAAAATCCCTGTGTTGAGCTGCAGATCGAGCACAGATCATTCCAGTTTCTTCTCCTCACGGCAGCAAATCCTTGAGATTGTCAGGTGAGCGGGGATTGTTGTTGTGTGCTTGATTTTAGCATCCCTGGGCCACAGCTCCTCCTGTGAGACGGGGGTTGTGGTGCCTGGCAGTGATAGATTTACTTTGTCAAAAGCGCTCCACAAGTACAACAACCGCCGTATTACCCTGCTCTTCTATCACCTCGGAGCAAATTAAATTTGAGGCCGGCAGGACTGTTCAGCTGCTGCATCTTGTGGCCCATTTTCTGCAAGACAAGCCTTGAAATTGGCTGGCTGATGTCTCATTTCAGGAGGATTGATACCGGTGCTGCTTCCCTTGGAAATACAAGAGCGCGTTGCCGGTACCGGGAGTTTTACTCACTTCGCTTCAAGTCCTCGTTGTTTCTCTTGCCTGGAGCTTCTGCTTACACAAAGCAGAAGATATCCAAAGCTGAATTCAGCAGGATGAAATATTTCTGTGAGCACTGGAATTTCTGGAGTCTTATCTTCAACATTTGTCATGCCCTGCTGCCTGTGGTTTAATGAGGTGGAGCTGTGATCTGAGAGTTTTTCCTGGGGTTGAGGCATCCATCAACTCTTCCTCCCAAATTGATTTGCTGGGACAGATGATCCAAGTGGTTCCAACTCCCCCTCAGTTCCAGCAGGACTGCTGGGACTTTCTTTTCTATCCAACCACCTGTTTTCCCCCAAACTGTAGGAATTTAGGCTTGGATATCACTTAAGGCAAGAGCAAAACCCACAAGTCAAAACATGGGGAACTTAATGGAGCTGGATCAAAATAAAAAGTTTGTGGGTGGGATCTAAAATCCTTTTACAGAAAGGGGGAAAAACCATAATTAAACACGGGAGAGTTGGACTGGGAGTGTTGTTTTTATGAGGTTTTCAATGGTTCCAAAGGAAGATTTTAATTTCAAGAAGCCAACCTGCAGCCTGCACCCGTTCACCTGAGGACTTGGACAACTGTAAAAACAGCATTCCTTTAGTAAAATAAAAGGGGGAAAAAATAAACCAAACAACTGGATTTATTTTTAACGGTTAAGAGAAGGAGAACATCCTCTTTCACAGCATTTTACCTGCCTTTGAAGAGCAACGCCTCACACCTGCTCTGATTTCCTTCAGGGACTGCATTACCAGAGGTTCTGTGGCTTTGACATTGGAAAAGCAGCAGTATTTTTCCACTTAACTTAATCTTAGCTATTATTTTTCTGCAGCAGCGGAACGCGGCGCGACGTGGGAAATGTCAGGAGGCAAAAAACAATAAGGAGACGTTTGAATCACATCTCTGCCTTGATTCCCAGCATCGAGCCAGGCAACTTCTCCTCCTGCCCCAGGAGTTTCTTCTTATTCACAGAGACAAAAAGAACTGATGGCAGCTCCGTGCTGGGAAGAGAAACCGATTGTTGCTGTGCAGAAAATCCAAAAAGCAACATAAACCAGCTCCAGTTCACACGTATTTAATGGTAAATAGGAATAATGAGGTCATCCAGATGTGTGACTAATTATAGACCCAAATCCTGATGTTTCAGCACACTTTTACTCAGGCAGTTTGGCAAAGCTTCATAAGAAAACAAGAATTATTTGCAAAAAGAGGGTGGCTGGGACCTGATTCTTTACCCATGCACCAATTTCAGCTTAATGAAGCTGATGTGGGGGTGACAAGCTCTGTGAGGAGGGTAAAATAGATTTTATTAAGCTGACAGAGATGCCAAAAGGATCAGGCTCCTGCAGCTCAGATAGAAATTCAGACCTTCACTCTGCTCCCACCTACACTGCTGGAAGTCAGAGGGGATTTCATTTTAACCAATATAAAGGCATTACCCACAAGGCAATCACACCTGTAAGGGATTGGTGTGAGCTGAACCCTCTGGTCTGACATTTCCACTAATGTTTGAAACGAAATAACGAAGGACTTGTGGTATTTTTTTCCAAATGGTAAAGCTGTGGTTGAGAGACCCCATGTGTACATTAGCCCTAAAGCTCTTAGGTTTAGGAATTCCCAAGAATTCCCAAGAAACAATTAGAAAATATCAGGGGATAAATTGGGGAAAGGGTAAAATTACCTCAGGAAAGGAGGAAAACAATCCCTTGGTGTTGCACAAGTCATGTGGGGAGCAAAACTCTTGTCAGTGGAGTTTGTAAAACACTTCCCAAAGGAATAAACCATATTTCCCAATGAATTGCTCTGCCTGTCCCTCTCCAGGATTCTCTTTGGCACAACTCTGCACCACTGTGGGACCTGGGGATGAGGAAAGCTCAATGCAAGCTCACCCCTCCTTTTCTTTTTTTATTGTTGAAGGGAGGATGAGGAGGAAGAGTGAAACCATGTGTGATTACCATTGCCTTCTGAATGGGGGCACCTTCTACTGAGACAATCTGATCTCTATTGACAAGTTGTGACAGTGATTAATTCATCATCATAAACATTCTGTTTGTCAGTTTGGTTTGAGCAATCCAGGAGCCACCCGTTTTACCAGAGGCACCTCAGAGTACTAAAACACTTTGTGAAAGAAACGTGGAAAACAAAATTCTTTCCCATTTTCCCTTCCATCAACTTTCAGCTTGAGATTATTTTTTGCAAATTGTGTAACGAAAAATGATCTTCTCATGACCCTTCAGCTTCATTGTATCATATATTATTAATCAAGAGAGATCTCAGCATTCACGTGCTGCATCAGCCAGGCCTGTGTTGACTTTTCCCTTTCATTCAGAGAAAACATAAATCCCCACCTGTAGCTCTGCTTGGGTGAGGAGTGAAGGGCAAGGGCTGCTCAATGAAACCAGGCAGTGGTTTAGCAATTAGAGCCCGGGATTGAAAGGCAGCCAGGTCACAATTCTGGGGGAGATTTGCTGCTGTTTGTCCTGATGAAGTTCCTCCTAAATGAGGTGATTATTGCAGCTGTCAGGGATGAAAAGGTGGGACCCATCGATTTCACC
Source organism: Eopsaltria australis (assembly GCA_034509425.1). NCBI lineage: Eukaryota > Metazoa > Chordata > Aves > Passeriformes > Petroicidae > Eopsaltria > Eopsaltria australis. The sequence continues at coordinate 283,640 of JAVTVJ010000585.1, forward strand.
CTCACCGCAGGCTCCAGGCCGTGCTGGTTCAGAGCAGTCGATGGGAATTGCCAATTAACAAAAACAATATTGGCAAGTCAGGCAGTTTGAGGAAAAACTCCCTCCAGCCAGCGCACAAACCTCTTGCCATTCAAATCACCGTCCTTGGGCAAAGGCATTGGCAAAGCTGCTCGGAAAAACAAGGAAAAAGCGATTTTTTTATTATTTTTTGGCATAGCTGAGTAGGAAATTGTGGAGCCGAGGGGAAATGCAGCAGAACAGCTACACTGAAGTGCACACCCTACCTGGAGATAAAAATCACTTTACTTTGCAGTAATTATTCTGTTCTGAAAACACGTTGCTTATTCAGGAATAAAGTAGCTTTTATTTCAGAATTCAAGTGCCCGTGCTCTTACTCTGCCCTTCAGCTAATGATCACAGATACAGCTGTTGATTATAATAAATAGAGGCTCTTCCACAGCAGCTCCGGTGGAATTCTTCCCCTTGTAAATAAGGAATTACCACGTTTCCAATTACCTCGTGTTTCAAATACAGCTCATATAAACGGATACTCTTGACTCACCTGCAGCTTTCAGCGATTTCCATGCAATTAAATCGTAAAGGTGCAGCTTTGGGCTGAAAAAAACACCTCTGGATGAGCAGCGCGTTTGACATGATGGAGTGAACCTGGTTTAGTAAACAACCAAGACGAAGATGTTAATTTAAATACTTAACGCACTTTACCCACTTTTAACTCTATTAACATTTATATACCTCACTGTTCAGCCTTCCCTCCTCCGTGAGGGCTCTGAGGGGACGCTTTGGTCCCTCACACCCCACTCCGTTTCCTGCTGCTCCCAGAGCGAGTAACGGCTCTTGGACACAGGTGTCTTTGCAGGTGTATCTTGTCAGGTCGATAATTTTTTAAGCTGTTACTTATTTTTAACGGTTTACTGATTTTTAACCACCTGTCGACGGTTTGTGTGGGAATCCGTATCGCCGCCTCCACAGAAACTACAACTCCCAGAAGGCTCTGCGGCGCGGCACCCCACCTTGATGCCGCGCGCCCCGCCCTCCTCTCTTCCTATTGGGTGGCAGCCCGCCCTCCTCGCCTATGATTGGCTGCGGCGCGCCAGCACGCGTGTCTGCGCCGTGTTTGAGGGGGCGCAACATGGCGGCGGGCGACGCTGTGGGGAGGTACCGCGGCACTGTGGGCAGGAGCAAGGACCCCTCGGGGCTGCTCATCTCTGTTATCAGGTAGGGTTGGCCCTGCTCCACATCCTCCGGTTCCCTGAGGGTGACTCAGGGCTGGGTGCGGGCCCTGCTGTGCTGGGGAGGCCTGCCCGGGTCGGGCCTCTGGGATATGGGGTCCCTCCTGGGCATCGGGTGCCCTTAGGTTTGGGTCCCTGCTGGCTCTGGAGCGCTGGGGAGGCTGCGGTGCTGGAGCAAGCCTTGTCCTGAGGGCTGTCCTGCTGCCCTGCCCCGCTCACTTCCTCCTGCTCCCAGTGCTTTGCTTCATCCTGGGCCAGAGGGAGCTGGACAGGCTGGATCGAGGAGCCGAGGCCAACGGAATGAGGTTTAACAAGGCCGGGTGCCGGGTCCTGCCTTGTGGCCACAATAACCCCATGCATTGCTCCAGGCTGGGGCAGAGCGGGTGGGACTCTGCCCAGCAGAACAGGACCTGGGGGTGCTGCCTGACAACGTCTGAACACGAGCCCAGGTGGGCAAGAAAGGCAATGACACCTGGTCTGTGTCAAAAATAGTGGGGCCACAGGACCTGGGAAGCGATTGTCCCCCTGCACTGGGTGCTGGTGAGGCCACACCTCGAGTGTTGTGTCCAGTTCTGGGCTCCTCAATTAAGGAAGGACATTGAGGGTCTGGAGCCCCAGGAGAGGCTGAGGGAGCTGGGAAAGGGGCTCAGCCTGGAGCAAAGGAGGCTCAGGGGGGACCTTGTGGCTCTGCCCAGTCCCTGACAGGAGGGGGCACGGGTGGGCGGTCGGGCTCTGCTCCCAGGGAACAGGGACAGGAGGAGAGGGAGCAGCCTCAGGCTGCACTAAGGTTGTTTCAGGTTGCCTGTTAGGAGCAATTTCTACACAAAAAGGGTCTTTAAACACTGGAATGAGCTGCCCAGTGAGTCTCCATCCCCGGAGGTCTTGAAGAAAAGCCTGGATGCTGTGAATAAACCCTGCAGGTAGCACCAGTTTAATGCCATTCACGAAGGCCAAGGCACTGTCCTGTTCCTGCTGTAGAGTCCATAAGTGACCCCCACCCCCAAACACAGCAGCACTGAGTAAAATTCATCTGGGTGGAAATCTGGAAAACCACCAAGTTCAGGTGGGCAGACTCCATCCCGTGTGGGAATGCCAGAGTGGGGACAGTGCTGCTGCTTCCAAGTTTTTCTTGTTGGGATTGAAAAGAAAGAGTTGTGTCCAGTCATGTTTAGACGTTGATTTTTGTCTGCCCTTATTCCTGAACTCTCCTCTACTGAAAGTTCTGTGATGAACTTGGATGTGAATTCACTGTTTTCCCCCCTGTGCTTTCTTTCACTGCTTATAAATCATTTCTGTGCTGATTAACACCAGTGGATCGGCAGCTGATTGCCCACACTGAAGGTTTTGAATGTTCTTACACATTTTAAACGTCTTTACATGTTTTAAATACTCTTACACAGAGGGTGTGAGCAGCTGCAGTCACACCAGTGGGATATTGTCAGTTGTAAGGAGCTTCCAAACTTTAAATCCTACTTCAATGTCTTGGACAGAAACTTGAGTCATTCAACTGCTTGGAAAAGTTATTGTGGCGATAGTTTTGTGTCTGGGAATGTTATGATTTAAATATTCTCTGTGAATGATAATGTTTAGGATATATTTTTTTTTTCATTACTCTGGCCTTCAAAATTTTGCTCAACTTGAGGTTTCTATAAAAAAAAGCAGCTGGTGCCACTGTCTGTGGAAGAATATTAAACATGCCCTGGCTGTGCTGCATTTCCTGTTGTAATCATCTTTTTTTTCCATGTTTCCTGTCATTTCCAAGAGTATTTTAAGGTCTTCCTTTTGTACCTCTGTTTTCATAAATCTGGGCTTATTAAATTTCTTTTAAAACACAAGAGTGAGCTCACAGTGCTCTGTTCTCCAAATAAAAAGAAACGTTTGTCTCATAATCTTTGACTTCCAGGCACTGATTCCTTGGCTGGTTTAGGTCCAGTGTTTAGACACAACATTGAGTGATTGACTTTATGAAATTAAAGTTATTCAATAGAACAGCTTGATAAAAAAAAATAAATAAATTCCAGAATTTAATTAGAACTTGGGTTTGGCTGCAGAGATTGTCTGCAGAGCTTGAAGCATCAGCTTGAGCCAGACCATGAAAACCTGAGGGTAGAACTGATTGCAGAGGAAGGAAAAAGTGGTGTGGTAATAATATTGGTGTTTCTTAGGCTTAGCCAAGTGCAGAAAGCAAATGGTGTGGAAAAAGAATTTAAATCACTTTTCTCTCTACGTTGTTTTTGTGTAGGAGCTCAGGTGAGGATGAACTTGCCAAGCAACAGGTGAATTTTTCTAGTGGTTTGCATGGTCATTAAAATACCACTGCAGACAAACTTAAACCTGGGTGGGTTACATGGAATTTTACTCAGCTGCAGAAAAATATTGCAAATCTTAGCAGCAAGCTGCTGGTTTGAAATGTGACCGAGTTTCCTTTTTTTTTTGATGGCTTTATTTCCAAAACATTTATGCACAATAGAGGCTTCTGCCAATCCTTGTGGTTTTTCACCTGCATTTCCCTGTTTAATTCTCTCTTGTTGCTGTGTGAAAGGTCCATAAAGGGAACAGTGAATGAAAAACAGAACTTGGAGTGCATTTTTCTGCTGTAAACAGACAAAACCAGAGGAGCTTCTTCAGGTATTGATGTTTTGCTTGGTTGTAGCAAAGACAGGGATGTTTTCCAAAAACAAACATTGTTGAGGTCTGCAAAATCTTCTCATATTGTCTGTGAAATGCTTTGAAGTGGGAAGCTGAAAGCCTTTCTGTAAACAGAAATTAATTTATTAATGAAGGGGTAATTTCTGATATTTGCTTGAGCTCAGCAGCTCTCAGTCACAAGAGACTGAATAATTGACTTTTCTGTGATCCCAGATTTAGGGATTCTTGTGGTCTTGTGACTGGGAGAAAGTGTCTCACTTCCAGAGAGAGTTTGGGTTGAGATCCTTGACAGAGTTGAACTTTTTCAGCAGCACTGAAATCCTGTAAGAAATGGAATTTTATGGGGTCTGGGGCTCTGATTTGGGAATTTAAGTTATCCCTGCTCTCTGCTGTGCTGCTTTTCAGCAGCTCTGAACACACAAAGCTCTGAGCTGAAGGAGAAGCCAGCAGAAAAGAGAGTGTCCCACTTGGGATTCCTTTCTGTCCCTGGGAAGTGTCACTTTTTTCCTGTTGTGTCAGGGAACAACTTGGGGAGTTGTTTCCTGTAGGGAAAATTCACAGACTCGTGGAATTCACCTTGGTTTTCTGGTTATTGCCAAGAATAGAGACTAAAGGCAGCCTCAAGGATGCATTCATTTGGAAGAATATTCCATGAGCGCTGTCAGGAACGAGGGATGTGCAGCTGTGCCAGCACTGATCCATCCCAAAAGAGCCAGGAGCTGCCAGGGAAATCCCAGATTTAGGAGTTGTAGTTCCACCCCCAGCAGCGCTGGGGTCACACTGAGTTCTTGGCCAGTTTTCTGCCAAAGGAGAAATAGAGATTGTCCACAACAATAAATGTTTTGGAAATAAAGAGTGCCTGAGCTTAACGAGTGTCTGCAAAGCCTGCCCTTAAATCCCCACTTTTGCTGCAGCTCCAGGGAGCTTTCCTTCTTTTCCCTGTGCCTTTACAGCTATTGAGAGCATCTTCAATTTGTCCTTGGCCTCAGAGTGAGGAGAAGAAATGAGCATTATTTGCTACAAGAAATCAGCTGCTGGGATTGGGACTTCCAGAGTGGATATTGGATATCAGGGCTTTAGTCTGCACTTGGTGCTCATTCCTCAGCACAGCCACCTCCAAAAACCTGCTCATTGCTTCGTGGATGATGAGAAAGATCCCTCAAGTTCCTTAAATAAAATGTACTTTGGAAGGTCAAGATGCTGTCACAGGAGAGGAGAGGCTTTTCTTGGAGAAATCTGCTGATCCCAGGGGCTTTGGCAATGTCTTTTTAAAAACCATGCAGATAACAGAGCAAATTTGCCTCACCTGCTGGAGGACAACTTGGGGAATATTTTCTTTTATGGCTCAGAGGACAAACACGTGTTTGTGTATTGATTTCTCTTAACCTTTTGTTTTGTTGCTAGCTGGTTGAAGCAGCTTTTGTATTCTGCAACAAGCAACCTGGCATTTAGCAAATGCTTTTTTTTTTTTTTTCTTTTTGAGGGAGAGAGATCTTGTCAGATTTTTAATTGGTGAATGTGTCTGCCTTTTATTTATTGTTGGGCGTTTTTCTTCCCAATTAAAGGTTGCTTTTTTTTACGACTGGCCTTTAATAGCTGCTTTAATTGGGGGGAAAACAAACTTCAGCAGTGACTCCAGAAGACCTCAGTGAAATCTTTGTGCTGAGCTTTCACAGAAGCAAAAGCACCCAACAGATTTCTGCAGAAGTTAAGATTGCAGGCAGAAAAAAAACCTTGAACGTATTTTATTTGTCTCAAATGGAATTCTTTTTCTTCCATGCTTGTGGCCAGTATTTTCATTATAGGTGAACTTTGCTGGATGGATTTTTCCTAATGACCTGGCATTTGGTCTTTTCTTTGTGTCTAAAGCAATAGAGCTGAGATCCCAGTTTGTGCTGGAGAGTGAGGACCAGGGATGTGGATTTGTTGCATTTGAGAAATAGCTGCTACAAGGAATAAACTCGAGTTACTCTGATCTGTAATGGTCTCTTAAAACCACTTTTATTGCTAATGGTGTTTTCCAGTGTTAGAAAGGTAGCAGTTCTTCTACAAGAAAAGTACTTCAGAAATTCCCTGAAAATAAATTGTATATGGCAGAGTGTGGTTGTAAACGATAAATTTCCTTGAAATGATCTCCAGGCACTTGTATAAAATGTTTAGGTGTTTGGAAATGTTGGGTTGGAGCTTGATGCAGACCCTTGGTTGCATTTAAAAATGGGTTAAGGAGCACATCTGAATGCGCCAGCACATGGAAAAGGACAGGAGGTGTGACTGGGCCAAGTTAAAAACTCAAGGTATTTTATTTTTCAGCCCTTATTTTAGCTTTAGCCAGTGCAGAGCTGGAGTTGAACCTCCCCTGGCAAAACTAGGAAGTGGAAATACTGGGTTTTGGTAGGAAATGATTGTGGATTTAACCCTTTCAAAGGTGTTGCCTTCAACAGCTCTTGGTCCTGGTGCACTTTTGAAACCTTCAGGTGAATGATGAAATTCCCCAAAGCTCCTCCTGGTTCCTGCAGGTGTGATACCAAGGATGAGTTCATGATGCAATGTGGGCAGTGGCTCCCAAATATCCTTTAATCATCCAGGTGACAGCTCTGAGTAGCATTGTCCAGCCTCTGCTCCTGCAGATCTGGAAATACTGATCCTCAGGGCTCTGAATTTCTCCTGGCAATGTGGCAGTACGTGGAATGGTTGATTTAATTTTTGGCTCTCCAGTTGATTGCCAAAAGAAGGTGAGAGTTGGTCCCTGTGGTTTCCTGTGCATGGAGACAGCCCTGGCCAGGGTCTCACTCAGTGGAGTGGCAGCTGAATCCCTCTGGAGGTGGAGCTGGCATCTCCTGGGGCTGTCTGCTGCTTCCATCCCTGTCCCCACATAGAAAATGTGCAGCTGCTCGGTGTCCCTGAGGTTTTCCTGTGTGTGGGATTAAAACTCTTCCTGTGCTGCTCTTGGAGCCACCTGAAGGATGGGAATTGTGCTGAAGCCACTGCAGTCCAGTCACTGTTACAGAAAGCAGGTGATCACTCACTCCCCTGCCATCATTGGTATTGGTGTGAGGAAATCTGATTAAAGATTGGTTAATTTAGCAAAATAAAGAATTCCCTGCTGGTATTTACTGAGGTGGCTGGAGGCTGCTCAGCCTTTTTTGCTGCATCTCTCCTGTACCCATCTGCAAGTGCTCAATGATAAAAAGATCACCAGCTTCTGTTGAAAATGCTCTAACCAACTGTGTAAACAGCATGAAAGATTAATGGGATGTAAGCAGAGGAGGAAAATGTTTTCAAATGCTCTGTTTGCTTAACAGGATTGTGAACAGACTCGGTGCTGCTGTTCTTGCAGTGAGTTATTTCTGTGCACAAGGGAGATGGAGTTCTCTGCAGGCTGAGTGCCTTGTGTTCCCCTTGGGGAGCGTGCTGGCCTCAGGATTTCGCTTCTTTTATAATTTATAATTGTTCCATCAGTTCTCAGGATATCCCATTTCCCACGCCCCTCGACTCGGACACTCCCAATTTTTAGCTACCTGCTTTCAGCACCTCGTTGTCTCCACGAAGGAATATTTCTTTTCCTGAGCGCTTTAATTCATTTCCTCAAATCCACAATTTCACAGGACCAATCTATTAACCCGTGAAAATAATGAGAAAACATTCAAGGTGTTGCTGCCAAGTTAAATTGTTAAATACCTTTTGGAGTTTTATTTTTTTTTTTTTCCCTTTCTGTCTGGCTTTGTTTCACAAGGACCCAACTTTTACAGTGATTTCCACGAACCTCTGGAGAGGTTTCAAAACATGAATTACCAGATTACACACTTGGAGGTTAAACAGTGCTGGAAGCTGTAGATCACCCCATCAGGGACTCGTCTTGAAGACAACACTTTTCAATTATAAAATTCAAATAAGTCCATTTAGTTTAATGAACCTCTGGAAATTTGTAGCACAGTGGAGACACAGTGGGTTGAAGTACAGTTGTTCTTGTCCCAGGGAACTTCTCAAAACATTTTTGATGCGATCTCTTGAAATGTAGCTGCTTGTGAGGTCTCATGGGGTGGAACAGCAGGCTGGAGGGAGAATTTTTGCTGGACAGGCAAAATTTGTTCTGGACAGGCTCTTTTCCCCTGAGAGGGTGTTTTTACACCCATAAAAATAAGGTTGGGAGCACGGGGGGAGGGTTGGAAATAGGAATAAACCCCTGAATTTCAGAAAGGAGTGCATTTTGTTTCCTCACTTAAGCATTTTGTTCACATTAAATACTGGTAAGGTAAAAAACACGTTCCAAATGTGGCTTTGATCTCAGGTTTTGCTTGACATTTTCACTGCCAAGGCCCAGTCCTTGCAACGATCAGTGTCAAAGGCACTGTGAGATGTCGTGTTTCCAGCTTGGAGGGGGAAGGCAGTAACAAATGAGTGCATTTGTCACGGGTTATTGCTTGCAGAGCACTGAAATGCATCTTGCACACCTCTGGGAAGTCACCACTTGATCCTCCCAACAACCTGCACTTCAAACTCGCTCACTGCAGCAATTCCTGGCATCATTTGCAGCTCGACAGTGCCTGAGGAGCTCTGGGCAGTGAGATGTGGGAGATGATCCCTCAAATAGCCATGATTTTGTTCCTCTCCCTCACATCCTGACCTCTCCTCTCTCCCCTGGTGCTGGTCCCTGGCTCTCAGCGTTCCCACCTGGCAGAGGCAGAGCCCCCAGGGCTCGGTGCTGTGGCTGTGCTTGGCCTGGGGTGCCAGAGCATTAAAAAGGATTCAAACCCAAATGAGAAAGCAAATGCTGGAATTGCTGGGTAGCCACAGCCATCAGCAGCAGTGGCCTGATGACAAAACTGATGACAATAACTGCATTCTAATGGGATTCTTTTTACTCTGCTTTTTTTTTTTGCCCCTCTTCCTTTTTAATCCCGAAGTTTCCTTGGCACTGTTGCAGCTGTGTCCTGCTGAGAGGACACTGAGCCTTCCAGACATCCACAGTGCTCTGCTTAAATTAGTATTTGTTGCTTCTAGCAGCTGCTTTCTTTGTTTAAGTCCACAAATCCTTTGTTGGTCAGGATTGTCTTTTGGCTAAAGCTGTACTTTTTTATTTCTGCTCCTTGTTGTGTCCTGGTTTGTGTTTTAGGTCCTTGGTGTGGTATAAAATGGAGAATAACAAAACAAACAAATCCCTCTCCTTTTCTTTCCTGAGGGGTGATTTTGATGGTTTTAATGCTGTACTGTTTCTTTTATTATCTGGACTGATGCAAGTATGTATGATAATTATATGAGATGTGTAATATATTATATTTATGTATAAAAATAATAATGAGGGAGCTGGGAAGGGGCTGAGCCTGGAGCAAAGGAGGCTCTGGGGGGATCTTGTGGCTCTGCACAGTCCCTGACAGGAGGGGGCTCAGGGGGGGTCGGGCTCTGCTCCCAGGGAACAGGGACAGGAGGAGAGGGAACGGCCTCAGGCTGGGCCAGGGGAGGTTTAGATTGGATAACAGGAAAAATTCTTCCTGTACAGTAGCAGAATCCCCAATCCTGGAGGGGTTTCAAAGCCACGTGGATGTGGCACTTGGGGATGTGGGTCAGTGGTCACCTTGGCAGTGCTGGTGGAACAGTTTGACTTGATGAATTTATGGGTCTTTTCCAAACTAAATGTGATGAATTGTGAACCATTCAGCAGGGTTTTTATAATAATTGTGTGTTGTACCTCCCCAGAACTCGCTATCTGCACCTTTCTGAAAAAAGAATTATCCTTTAACTCTCACCCAAACCATAAAACATTGAAAACCTCACCCATTTTCTTCGGGAGGGATGGATCTTGTGTATCCCAGAAATTCTGGATTTTGCCCAGGGCTGCTGCTGTTAAGCAGATTTTTGGTGTTTTTGCTGGAGGAACAGGTCAGTCCATCAGTGACTCCCGCCTTGGCCACCCATGGAATGCAGCTGGAGCTTTGAGCAGGACAAGCTTTCAGCCACGACGCTGTGAGCACTTGGTACCACAAACTGTGTGTTTGGAGCTTCCAAGGGGTTTTAAAGTGAGGAGCTGGGAGCCTCAACGAGGTGTGAGATGGAGCACAGAGAACTTGGAACAGGTGGTGGGAAGTTTACTGTGGATTCCTGTGAAAAATGGAGCTTTGTTTGATTCCCCCCTCCCAGTGATTCAGCACTCAGTTCAATCACACTTCACTAAAATGTTCTTTTTCCTCATCACATGAGAAATATTTAAATTTGATCAACTTGCCTGTTTTTTTTTTTTTGGTGGTGTTTCCCACTGTCTTTAATGAGCATTTTCATTTGAGTGAAGAAAAGTGAATTACACACTGAAAAGAAACCTGATCCAGAAGGAAAAGAGGATTATTCCTGGATTTCCCAGCTGCACCTGTGCATCCTGTAATACATTTCTCTGTAATACTCTTCTCTGCCTTTAACCACAAATATTTACATAAGTCTGGGGTTGGGGAGCAGGAGAAAAAAGGCTTTTAGAGGTGCTGAACACTCACAGTGCAGGTCAAAACCAGCAGAATCTTCAACCCTCCTTTCCTGTAATAATTATCTGGGTGCTAACTGAGCATTAATTTCCTAAAACTTGTATTTGCATTTTGCACACAGTATCTGTTCTTTCAGTTTTGTTTAAGAAAAGAAAAATCACGCAGGCATAATGCCCACATACTGTTACTGCAATGTTCTGCCTGTGAAACAAATTTCCTCGTCAAGAAATGGATAATTAAGCCCTGGTTTGCCATCCACAGCTTAGCAGTAATCACACTTAACAGGGCTGGCCCTAGGGCAGGTAAAATAGGCAGGCAGTTATCCACCCAGCCTGGCTGGAGGCATCAGAAAAAGCAAATTTACAGAAATGAAACATTTATTATTCATTAGTGATAACAGTTTTCTCTTAAAAATGGACATAATCTGATTTTCTTGGTGTTTTTTTTTGGGCAGGTAGGAAGCTGACAGCGGGCTGGCAAAAGGAATTGCTCATCTGGAGTAAAAACTAGAGAAAAGATATGATATAAACTGTGTGTGGGGGGAAAATGAGTCCTCAGTGTAAACAGAAATTGTTGCTGAATCTCCAGTGTGATTCCTGTTCAAGGTGGAATTGTGAGGTTGGTGCCTGTAAATGGATCATCTTTAAGGTTGGAGTTGAATTCCTTTGGCTGCTGTGCAAAATATGGGGGCGAATGGGACAGCAAAACGCAGGATTTGATGGAAAAAATCCTCCTGTGAAAGGAATGAAGTGACAGGGGATGAGAAGAAGTAGGGGGGGTGTGGATGGCACCGCAGATTCAGGTTCAGAACACTGAGTTTGTGTGTGCTCCAAGGGTGTTCAGCACCTTGCAGACCTAAATGGGGATGGATTGTGGGCAGTTGGAGCTTGGAAATTCATGGATTTGTCTCTGCCTGACCTATTTTTGTTGGTGGTCCTTGTAGAATGAAAGAGAGGGGGAAAATAAGACAAAGGGGAGTGGTTTTAAGGTGGAGGAGGTTGGATTGAGATGAGGTTTAATGAAGAAATTCTTGGCTGTGAGAATGAAATAGAATTCCCAGAGAAGCTGTGGCTGCCCCTGGATCCCTGGAAATGCCCAAGGCCAGGTTGGACAGGGCTTGGAGCAGCCTGGGATAATGAAAGTTGTCCCTGGCCATGGCAGGGGTGGCCCTGGGTGGGCTTTAAGGTCCCTTCCCACTCAAACCATTCCATGGAAGCAGAGCTGCTTCTCCTGTGCTTCAGACTGGGGTAACCAAATGTGTGCTAAAGCGGAATCTTCCCCATCAAACAGCAAAAAGCCTTGCAAACAGAGCTAGAGGAGACTCCAGATTTGTTTAGAAAGCAAATTTTTTCCACATTTTTTTTGTGGAAATCAAAATACTCCATCCCCTGGAAGCTTTGTGGTTTTGGCAACAGCAGCTGAGCTCTTTGGCCCTGGGGCTGCCTGGAGGAGCTGCCAGGAAAAGCATTTCTTGTGGTAATTCTCAGTTTGCACTGAGCTTCTTGGTCTGGGGACAGAGCAGACAAATCTGGGGTGCATTTCATCCACATCAAAGCTCATTTGGTAGGAATTTGGTGCAGATAAGCTGCCTGCATTTATGGGAACAGGAGTGATAACAGAATAAAGATGAACCCATCAGCGGTGGGATCCATGATATTAAATCCTGGCGTGGGGCTGGGATGCTTTTGAAGCTGAAAAATGGCATTTTCACAGAGGAAGAAGGTGAGTGGTTTCCTAGGTGTACAGCTGATCATCAATGCAGCACTGCTGTGCTCCTGGAATTCTGTGTTGTGGTCCAATGGTGTTTGTTTTCTGCTCAGTGAACATCGTGTTCTCTCAGCTCCCAACAAGAACAGGAGTGTATTTAGCTTGTGAAGAAATGAGAACTACTTTTCTAGCCTTCTACAGCATCTGCCTGTTGTTCTCTTGTGTTGTCTGAAAGCTGGAGAGTCGCCTTTTTCTTCCTTTCCTCCCCAAATTAACGCAGCACAGTGTGGGAGTAATTTTAGGCAGAAGATGAAGTTGGGTGGAGTTGTTCATTGGGCGCACGCACATCTGGGCCAGATCTGTGGAAAACATTGATTTGTCAAAGCACAAAGAAATATCCAACACTGTCTGGACTGTGAAACAACTTCCTCCAGAGTGTATGGATCGTGCTGGTGTTGGATGTTGCAGGGACCAGGTAAATTACATTGGTTTGGAGAGGAAATTCCTTCAATCCCTGCTGAATGTGTTGTGTTTTTTCAACTCTGTATTTCTGGAGTGAATACAACCCACAATTTTATATATATTTAAAAATGGTAGGACTTCCTTAAAGAATCACAGAGCAGCTGGGATTGAAAGGAACTTTAAAAACTTGGGCAGGGGACACCTTCAACTATCCCAGGCTGCTCCAAGCCCCAATGTCCAACCTGATCTTGGACACTTCCAGGGATCCACAGCAAATCTGGGAATTCCAGCCCAGCCAGGAATTCCTTCCCAATATCCCATCCATCCCTGCCCTCTGGCACTGGGATCCATTCCCTGTGTCCTGTCCCTCCAGGCCTTGTCCCCAGTCCCTCTCCAGCTCTCCTGGAGCTCCTTTAGGCCCTGCAAGGGACTCTGAGCTCTCCCTGGAGCCTTCTCCTCTCCAGGTGAGCACCCCCAGCTCTCCCAGCCTGTCTTCTCAAACCTGAGCATTTAACTGAGAGAACCATTTCATTTTGCTCCTCAGAGGAAAATTCTGAGACTCTGAGGTCTGTGGGGAGAGGAAAAAAAATAAAGCTTTCAAGCCGCAAGTGGCTTTTTTAACTGCTTCCAAATACCTTGTTGAGCATTTATAATAAGTATATAAATAAAAAATCTTTCCTTTCTCTTCAATAAAAAGTGAATTACCCTTTAGCTTTTGGTGGTTACAGCCCGTGCAGCTGCTTTAAGGCAACAGGTGAGAGCAAATTCAAACTTCTTCTGGGTTGTGGCACTTTTTCCCTTCACCTGAGGTGCTGAGGCAGGAAGATCCTTGGAGAGCTTGGAATTAATTGAGGTTTTTAGGGAGGTGCAGCCTCGTGCAGAAGTGGTGGAGCTGGCAGTTATATGTATAAATATAAATAAATGGGAATACTTTTTCCTGTGTGTTTCCCTTTGGAAATGAGCCGTTCCTGGCTTTGATGTGAGTTCTTGGAGGAAGCAGTAGAAAGCTTTGGGTGTTTGCACAAAGAAAAGGCTTCAGGACTCCTGAAAAAGTCTTTCCATCTCTTCCCTCTGCTTGTTGGGCTGGATGCTGGAAATAGGAGATGAAAAATGCTTGTGACCTACAGATCAACTTCTACTAAAATGAATGGTCCCAAAGGACTTTTTTTTATTAATCTAATTCCAGTGGAAATTCAGTGACCTCAGGGAAATAACAAGGTTCATTTCTTTTTCTCCTGAGCAATGTGCTGTACATCCCATGATAAAAACATTTCAGGATTGTGTCTGATCATCCTCTCCTCCATCCTGTCTTCCATCTGTGGGAGTGACTCCAGCGAACGAAGCATTTTGTGTCATCTCTGTATTTTTAACTATGTAAAATCAAAAGTCAATGAGATTTGGCTCAGTGAATTTCTGTTTTACCGTGGCATGAAAAATGTCTCTCAGCAGACTCTCAGCCAGTTGGAATTACTGTCATCCTGGTGAGTTCCTGCTAATGAGTCAGGCATCTGCAGCCATCCAGCTGCCAAGGACAGAGCCCAGGTATCTTACAGAGGAGGAGGATTCTCATTTGGAAAAAATCAAAATTCAAAAAACCAAGTGAACTGCTCAGAAATCCCTCCTGGAAATCCCCACTGAGTTCATCATCTGCTACTCAGGATCTAAACTGATTTTCCTTCTGTTTGTCCTCTGCTTGGAATGTTTTTCAGGGAGTTCTGAGATGCTGCTGTGTGTTTATCATTGTTCCATCATCCCGTCCTGTTTTGTGATTCCCCCTTCAAAGTTCTTCCTTTCCCACACGATTTGGATCCTTTCTCTTTGCCAAACAGTGTGTTGACTTTTCTTCTTCCTTGCTTCACATTTTAATGGCACTAAAACAAGCAAGAGATGCCCTTGGCTTCCTTTTCTACAGTGTTACCAGGAGCATGGATAATCTCAAGAATATCAAGTATTCCTTGCTTTTCTCTCTTTTTTTTTGTGCAGAACAAGAAAAAGAAATAGCATCCAGAAACCTGGATGGGAAATTCAGGTGTACAAAGTTTCAATTTCCAAGTGATTAATCCAAACTCATTATCACTGGAAATAACCAAATCCTAAACCCAAAACCTTATACTTCTGAAACTGATTTTTCAGTAAAACAATAGGAAAAATCTCTGTTTTCCATTTAGGTCTTAGGTTTTGATTTGAACTCTTACCTTGTCTATAAGGAAATCATCTGAAGGTGTTGAAGGCAAACTCAAGTGAGTGGAGGGCTAAGGAAAAACCTGTTGGGGAAAATTTGTTGTTTTGTGGAATTTTTTTATCCTTTTTGGTGTGGGATGTGATGCTTGGGGATGTGATTTTATGGGGACCTGACAGTGCTGGGTTAATGGTTGGACTCTGTGATCTTAGAGGTATTTTCCACCCTTTGCAATTCTGTGATGTTTGAAACCAGAGCAGATTAAAGAATTGTAAATAAATAGAAGTTTTCTGGTCAAAACATGAGTGTGGTATTTTCAGTGGTGATTGTTTGCACAGTATTTCCCCAAACCAGGTCATTAAAAAAGCAAAATGTTCCCGATCCAGGTGTTTATTCTGCATCCAACAGAGCCAGCTGGAAATCTTGGAATGACTGAGCCTGGAATTTCTGTTATTGTGGTTTCGTTGCCCTTTCAAGGCTGAGAGGAGACCAGAAGTGTGCAAGGTCTTTGTATGACCTCAGTAGGAATCATCAGGTGGGATCTCCAGGGTTTATGATTTCCAGAAATCCTGGATTTGTCTTGGATTTCTCCTTCTGCCACTGTCGTGAGATCCAGGAATTTTTGAGACTTTACAAACAGCTCTGCTTCGCTGGCCAGATCTCAGGTGTTTTTAGCAAAATATATTTTTCCTACAGACAGGACAAGCTCAATTCTAACACAAGGACAAAAACTGGGCAACACAATATTAATCTGCTTTAAAAAATGACTGGAATTTGTTAGGAAGGCTGAGCTGGATGGGAATTTGCTGGTGCAGTGGAATCCTCGTGGCATCCTCTGACACGAGCAGTGGAGTCTTAGCTTTGGGAGAGGTCTTTGACTTTTGTAACCCAACTGCTGACACTGCAGATGGATCCTTTGGCAAATCCAAAATGGTGAAATGGAATTTTGTTTGATTAAAACTATGAACTTCCCTAGTCTGTGCCCTGGGCCAATTCAGTTCTGCTGCTCCCTTGTCTGTCTCCATGCAGGATTCTCCTGTGATCTGTGCCTCGGGTCAGACAGGATGGATGTTTTCATTAACTGCTGGGACAGGCAATCCTGTGCAGCTCCAAACCCAAACAAAATGGCAATTCCTGAGCAGGATATTCCTCGTGTCCAGTGCAGCCACAATGAAGAACATTCCTTCAGCAGAAATAAGCAGTTCTTCACAAATTATAAATCCAAAAATGGATTTATCTGCAAGAGCTCTTAACAGAGGCTGACTTCCTGCCAGTCTTGCATGCGTTTTTTATTATGGAATCATGGAATGATTTGGATTGGAAGGGACTTGAAGATGATCTGGTTCCATCCCTGTGCCATGGGCAGGGAGCTTTTCACTAGAATTTATATTTTCTGGGTCATGAGCAACCTGGTCTAGTGTTGGTACTTTTCTGATCCCTTTTAAAGAGCTTTGGCTAAAATATAATTTAAAAAAAAAGTCTTTTTTATGAAAAGCTGAATTAAGACACAACTAAAAATGTTTGGGAGCAGAATATTAATGGAATAACATGAGAAAGGATTCCTGTTTCTGTCACTACCATGGAGCTTGAAATGGTGACATTAATTTTATGCTTTGGAAGAAGCTGCTTTGAGGGGAGACTCGTGGGAGGCTGCAGCTCCTTCAGGAGGGGAAGCTCTGATCTGTGCTCTCGGTGACAGGGACAGGTCCCCAGGGACTCCATTTCAGTTATGTGCAGTGGCTTTAAAGGTGCTTGGAGCCGTTTCAGGGGAGGTTGAGGTTGTGGAAAAGGTTCTTTCTGGGATTTTTTTATCCTCTCAAAGGGAGAAGGAAAAGATTGCAGTGATTCTCAACCAGGAATTTGGAGTGACATCAAGAAGCTTTGAGCTGTATCCAGTTTCACAAAGTTCGCAGCAGTTTTGTTGTAATCTTAAACTTAATCGATTGAAATAAAAACTAAAATTTAAAAAAACCCTAATAGAAAATATTAGTCAGAGGGTAACATTAATGAGGGGGGAAATAAGGGCTCGTGTGAGTTTGAAAACAGTGAGAAGACCTGGATGGATTTGTGATGGATCCTCTGTGTCCCTGTGACGTCCCTTACCTTTGGCAGGTGAGATCCAAGAACTCCAGCACTGCACAAGACTGATCCCCAAGACCAAAGTTAGGATTTTTTTTTTCCTTCTAGCTGTTTGTAAGTAATAAATCAGGAGATCTTAATGACTCTCTGACAATGTGATAACCAACAGAGAACTTCCCATGAAAAAGGGTGAAAAGCTCTGAAGCGTTTAAAAACCAGCAGAATAAATCAACAAACCACGGTATTGATGGGTTGCATTGATCTCCAGGCACACTGCACAAACTCCCAAATAACTTTCACCACCTTGGTGTCCTCAGGACTTTATCCACCAGCGATGACGTGGAGGACCGGGAGAACGAGAAGGGGCGGCTGGAGGAGGCGTACGAGAAGTGCGACCGCGACCTGGACGAGCTGATCGTGCAGCACTACACGGAGCTGACCACGGCCATCCGCACCTACCAGAGCATCACCGAGCGCATCACCAACTCCCGCAACAAGATCAAGCAGGTCAGCACCAAAGCTCTGTTCTTATCAGCTGCAAATCTCCTTTTTTTCCTCTCTTGCTGCTGGTTTATCGGTGGTTTCGCCGCTGATGGAAGCTCCAAGCTTCTGTTTTAAGCTTTTGTTTCTCCCGCTGTTTTTCCAGCTTCTTGTCGTTGTTCTGAGCTGAGTTAAAAGGGAGTTGAGAAAGTGATGTTGCTGCTGAATTGCCACTAAATTCCCACCTGGAGCACTGTTGGAGCAGGTCCAGAGGAGGCCCCAGGGCTGGAGCCCCCTCTGCTCTGGAGCCAGGCTGGGAGAGCTGGGGGTGCTCACCTGGAGAGGAGAAGGCTCCAGGCAGAGCTCAGAGCCCCTTGCAGGGCCTGAAGGGGCTCCAGGAGAGCTGGAGAGGGATGGGGGACAAGGCCTGGAGGGACAGGACACAGGGAATGGCTTCCCAGTGCCGGAGGGCAGGGATGGAAGGGAGATTGGGAAGGAATTCCCAGATTTGCTGTGGCTGCCCCTGGATCCCTGGCAGTGTCCAAGGTCAGGCTGGATGGGGTTTGGAGCAGCCTGGGACAGTGGGAGCTGTCCCTGCCCATGGCAGGGGGTGGAAGAAGATCATCTTTAAGTTGCCTTCAACGTCACATCTTGGCAAGATTTTAATTCTAAGCCAGGCCTGAACACAATGACTCTGTGTCATTACAGAACCATGCAGTCCCAGTGTCATTGTCCCAAGCTGTGCCTCACTGGCAACATTTTCTGTAGGATCTCACTGAGAACAGAAGTAGTTCAAAGTCAAACTGAGAGGTGGATGTGAAGCACAAAGCTTTGCAGTGCCCCTGTTCATTTATTGTCTGGGCATGTTGCTCTCAGGTTTTTGAAGTCTCCAGGGCTGCTGAGCTCACACCTTTCCATCTCATCTTTTCATGTTTTGCTATCTTGGCCTTCAGCCACCTCCGGAATAGTCTGGGTGATTCATCAGCTTGCTTTTTGCTCACAGAATATGAATTTTGATGCTGTTTCCAAGCTCAGCTGTGTTGTGTGAACGTCCATGAACTCTGTGCCCTCCAATCTTTCTGCATTTTGAGTGCTCACACTTGGGCACCGTGCCAGGAAATAACTCTGGCACTCATGGCTGGGGACTTGTTTGAGCTGCTCTGTCCCTGCAGCAGCAGCCGAGTTCTTTGGGCTCCTCTCTTGCACTTCCTGTGCAGTTTGCTGTACCTAAACTTTGCAAACCAGGCACCAAATTTTTCTTACTTTATTTTTTTTCCCTGGGCTCTGTGCAAGTCTCAGCTTCAAACCCTTCCCCAGCAGCGCTTTAGGAGCAGCAGGTTTGTACCCTTGTGGGGTTACACACTGACCCTTCTGGCTTTGAAAATTCATTTAACATTTTCCAAGAAAATGAGGAGCGTTCTGCTGCTTTCCAAGGGTAAGAGTTCATTGCAGGATTTATGGACAAAGCTCAGCACTCTGAAAGCAGAGATCAATTCCACTAAATTTGAAATCAACTCTAGGCAGTGGCCTGGGTTCACACAGTGTGCAAAGCCTTGCAGAGGTCAACACAAGCAGAGAGTGGTGTGACCTTTGTGTCCCACCTAAAAGAATGACTGGGAGGGTGAGGGACCTTTTGGTATTTAAGTTTGCTTATTAGTTTTGGTCAATATGGATTGAAGTGGTTTTGACCTAATCTCACAGGAGGCCCCAGCTCTGGTTTGTCATCAATCTGTGTTACACTCTCAGCCTTGCTCTCCCTGTTCCCCTCTGTGCAAGGTGGGAACTGTACAAGTGATAGAAATTCCATATCCCTCTGTGGCTCTGCCTTTTGTAGTTAATGCTTGTGGGAAT
This sequence comes from Eopsaltria australis, assembly GCA_034509425.1. Taxonomy (NCBI): domain Eukaryota; kingdom Metazoa; phylum Chordata; class Aves; order Passeriformes; family Petroicidae; genus Eopsaltria; species Eopsaltria australis. The sequence continues at coordinate 302,764 of JAVTVJ010000585.1, forward strand.
TCCTAGTGGGAAGGGTTTAGTTTTGAGTTTAACTACAGAGGTGTTGCTTCTGTAAATCCGAATTATGAAGCAGCACCAATTTCAGCAACCAAAGGGGAGTTTTTTTTTAAAGATCTGCTGTTCATTCCTTGCCCTGCTCCCAGGTGTGGATGGAGTTGATGATATTTCTTGCAAGGACAAGGGCAGGGATGTCTGGTGAGATTCTTTCTGGCCCCATGATTATTTTGCTGACCTAATTTGGCTCTCTGTAGCTGCCGTCCACTGATGCTGCTGTGCCAGGTCAGTGAAACATTTCCAATTAATGTATTGAACAGGGATTAGATGTGAAATGATCTCTGTGTGTGTTTTACTTTGCCTCAGCTTTTTAAGACCCTCTCAGATGAGGCTTCTTTTGTTGGCTGAGGATTTTTCCAAGCTCCTCTTTCCAGAATGACATTCTGGAGTGCAGTATTGAAATCCCAAACTCTCCTGCCTTAGGGAGGTGTTGTTATTTACCAGTGTCCAGTTTTGTTCCACTGATGGCGTTTTTCACATCTATTTTTTTTAAACTTTCAGGTGAGCAAGGTAGGAAAAAGTGCAGCTGAAGTGGGATTTGAGGAGTGCTTTCAAGGCTCATTATTTAAAAATAAATGGAAGGGTTCCTTCTGAGTGTCTCTCTTCATGTGTAATTCAGTGAGAGCACAGCCTGAGAAAAGGTTGGGCCCCAAGTATTCATAACTTATCACAAAACAAGAGTGGTGTGAAGGCAATGTGTGAAGCTGTGCTGCTAATTGCTTCCACATTTTAATATGGATTGTTGATTTGCATTATGCAGGAAAGCTGGGTTACACTGACCTTACCAGGGAGAGAACCTGAAAGCAGGGAATGCTGTGAGTTGAGAGAATGGAGAAGGGAAAACTCTTGGTGTTGTCCGAATGGAGAAAAAAATTAGAGATTTTTGCCACTTGGAGGATGGCATGAGGCTCAGAACCAAACTGAACAGCAGCACTAAAGCTTGATAATGCTTGATAAATAATGGAAATGCTGATTTGTACTCATAAACGTTCTGATTAAATCTTCTCTTCCCAAAAAATGGGTATTGCTCAAGTTGTTGGGAAATGGTTTTACTCTTAGCTGGGTTTGTTTCAAAGCAAGGACACCAAACTTGAAGAAAGGAGGAGGCTGCCAAAAGATGTAATAGGCAGATGGAAAATGTTTGCAGCAGGAAAATTAGTGGTGGCTTATTTGCTTCCACAGAAAATTGGATTCTTGCTGTTTGCCAAAACACCAACTTGGTTTTTGGGAAATGGGCACATCAGACCTTGGTTGTGGATAACAGGATCTGGTGTTTAATTGCATTGTGGTGCTTTAATTAAATTTTCACTGGTGGCCTAAAACTTCTATTAAAGAACATTTCACTATAAGAGGAGTTCAGTTTTTATGGTCTGTAAAGTTCTCAGCCAAGGCTGTATGAAGGAAGTCAGATTTGCTTTTAGCCTGGTGATATTTTTGGAATTCCTAACAAAGCAAAGGTGGGGAAGGGCTCCAGGGACAGATGTGATTAACCCTTGCTGTGCCACTGCAGGTCAAGGAGAACCTGCTGTCCTGCAAGATGCTGCTGCACTGCAAGCGGGACGAGCTGCGCAAGCTGTGGATCGAGGGCATCGAGCACAAGCACGTCCTGAACCTGCTGGACGAGATCGAGAACATCAAGCAGGTCCCTCAGAAGCTGGAGCAGTGCATGGCCAGCAAGCGCTACCTCAACGCCACGGACATGCTGGTACTTCCTGCCCCCTTCCCCCTCGCCCCCTTCCCCCTCGCCCCCTTCCCCCTCGCCCCCTTCCCCCTCGCCAGTTAAGTGTTTTTGCCTCATTGCCTGGATGAGAGGACAAAGCCTTAAGGTTTAGGTTGGACATTAGGGGGATTTCCTCACGGAATGGGTGATTAGATCTGGGAATGAACTGCCCAGGGAGGTTTGGAGTCCCCACCCCTGGAGGTGTCCAGGGAATGATTGGAAAGTGACACTCAGTGGTGGGGTTTGGTCTTCGGTTGGACTTGATACTCTCAAGAGGTCTTTTCCAACCTAATTGGTTTTGTGATTCTTTTACCAGGACTCTTGATCCTTTTTGCTTACTTCCAGCTCTTTTCAAATCTCTTTTTCTCCATTCGTTCCAGTGTTTTTTCTCTTCAGTTCCAGCTCTTTTATAAGCTTGCCTTTCAGTTCCTGTCTTATGCTGGAGTTAGAAACTTCCTGGATTTCTCTAATAACAATCTTTCTTTCTTTTTCTAAACTTAACAAGCACATTTCCTCACCAGGCTCCAGTCCTTCCTTTCCTGGAACTGTCTGTTAGTAATTAAAAACAAGACACTGATTTTTCTCTTCTCAGTCCAGTTCTGGGCTCTCCAGTAAAGAGAGATGGAGTTACTGGGTCCAGGCCCAGTGAGGGATTACAGGGATGGTTAAGGAGCATCTCACACGTGGAGAGAGGCTGAGAGAATCCTCAGGGAGATGTTATTGATGGTTATAATTCTCTCATGGGAGAGAAAACAGAGCCAGGCTCTCCTTAGTGGTGCCCAGGGACAGGAGAAGAAGAATGGGCAGAGTCTGAAGTACAGGGAATAGTTTGACCCAAAACCAACCCTTTTTAACTGTGGGGATGGTTGGACACTTGAACAAGTTTGAGCTCTGTAGACCCCAGAGAGGTTTTGGAGTTTCCCTCTGTGGAAAACTTTGAAATCCAGACACGATGTGGCTCTAGGTGCCCATGGATTTGATATTCTCCAGAGGTCATTTCCATCCTGAAACCACTCCATGATTAAAAAGTGGAGGCAAAAGTGGCACCTCTGTTTCCTCCTCCTCTTTGCCAGACAGTGCCTTTAAGGCCATCTTTTCACTGCCTTATTTTGCTGGGTTTTTCCACTTCATTGTCCTTTGCTGTCTCTTCTGAGCTGTGCCTCTTCACTTCTTTTTAATAAGACATTACCCAACTGGAGAAAGAGCTGGAAATTTTCATATAATCACCTTGAACTTTAATTTCCTCCTTTTTACTTTATCTTCTTTTACCTTAAATAGGATTTTGTAAAATTTACCTTATTGCCTCTGATCCTTTCCCCACAGCTGGATGCCACTCTCATCCCATCCTCCCCTGGCCTGTGGAACCTCACCTGGTTTTGGTTGTTGCTGTCACCTCCTCGTGTCTGGTTTCACTCTGCCATCACCTTCCTTTGGTTTTTCTGGTCCTCCTCTTCTCCTGTGCCAGCCCTGCTGCAGTCACAGAATCAGGGACCTTAAATCCCATCCAGTGCCACCCCATCCATGGGCAGGGACACCTTCCACTATCCCAGCTTGCTCCAGCCTGGCTGGGAACAGCTCCAGAAATGGGAACATCCAAGTGTGGTGTTTGCCTGATATTTCCAATTGTCAGATGTAAAAAATGAGGTGTAAATTAAGGGTGTTTAGCATAGGTATTAAAACATATTCAGAGTTACCTTCAATATCAGTTGAAATTGTCCCTTTTTCACCAGTTCGCTTGGTTTGGTTTTTTAATCCAAAAAAATTCCTTTTTTGAATTAAAAATTCCTTTTCAAATTAATAAAAATAGTTCCAAAATTCCAGACAAGTAATCCATTTCCTGTTTGAAATCTATGCTAGAAAGTGTAAGAAGAAAAACAACATTGCTTAGGATTTCTCATCCATTATGCTCCAGAAATGGCTTTCAACCTGTGTATTTTGATATCTTACTGGTTTGCAGTATTTTGTGTACATTTATTTAAAATACAAACACTTTTGTGTATATAAATATGTGTGCTTGGGTAAAGTTGCCTGTGGCTGTGAGGGAGAGCCAGCATTAGATCTCTCTGATTTATAGATTGCTGCAGCATTTCTCTTGCTGCTCTGGTTGGTTGGTTATTTTTTTGTTGTTGTTTTCAGCGTAGAAAATCTGTTCTAATGAATCAAATAATAATGATACAAAAAGCAGCTGTTACTTCACGGGCCTTTTTGAATATACATCAAAGAATGCAGAGAAACCTCAAGTGGAAATTGAACACTCAATTTCAGCCGCTCATTGACACTCGCAATTCTCATTCGAAGACAAATGTGCCTGGATCAAGAAACAGTGATTCACCTCCTTTTGGAGCTTTTCCCTGGCCAAAAATCACTGCAGGCTCATTGGCTTTTGCCATCCTGTGTTAACACAGCCCTGCGAGGCTGTGATGTTGTCATCACTCACTGGCTGCAGGATGATTCCCTTCCTCTTTGATCCGAGAGGAATATTCTGTAAAATCATTGCTGGTCTGTCAGGGAGGCTGAGTGTCCGTAGATCTGCCTGTCCTTTGGTTTCGTTCCTCAAGGTGTAAACAGCTGCTCATGGTTTTTAAAAAAGGCCCAAAGTGACCTGACAAGGAGTTTGGAGCCCTCACCCTGCGCTTGCAGCCCTGATTGATGCAGTTCATTGACACTTGCAGTTCTCATTCGAAGACAAATGTGCCTGGATCAAGAAACAGTGATTCACCTGCTTTTGGAGCTTTTCCCTGGCCAAAAATCACTGCAGGCTCGTTGGCTTTTGCCATCCTGTGTGAACACAGCCCTGTGAGGTTGTGATGTTGTCATCACTCACTGGCTGCAGGATGATTCCCTTCCTCTTTGATCCGAGAGGAATATTCTGTAAAATCATTGCTGATCTCTCAGGGAGGCTGAGTGTCCGTAGATCTGCCTGTCATTTGGTTTCGTTCCTCAAGGTGTAAGCAGCTGCTCATGGTTTTCAAAAAAGGCCCAAAGTGACCTGACAAGGAGTTTGGAGCCCTCACCCTGCACTCGCAGCCCTGATTGATGCAGTTCATTGACACTTGCAATTCTCATTCAAAGACAAATGTGCCTGGATAAAGAAACAGTGATTCACCTGCGTTTGGAGCATTTCCCTGCAGGCTCATTGGCTTTTGCCATCCTGTGTTAACACAGCCCTGTGAGGTTGTGATGTTGTCATCACTCACTGGCTGCAGGATGATTCCCTTCCTCTTTGATCCGAGAGGAATATTCTGTAAAATCATTGCTGATCTGTCAGGGAGGCTGAGTGTCCATAGATCTGCCTGTCCTTTGGTTTCGTTCCTCAAGGTGTAAACAGCTGCTCATGGTTTTTGAAGAAGGCCCAAAGTGACCTGACAAGGAGTTTGGAGCCCTCACCCTGCGCTTGCAGCCCTGATTGATGCAGTTCATTGACACTTGAAATTCTCATTTGGAGACAAATGTGCCTGGATAAAGAAACAGTGATTCACCTGCTTTTGGAGCTTTTCCCTGCAGGCTCATTGGCTTTTGCCACCCTGTGTGAACACAGCCCTGCGAGGCTGTGATGTTGTCATCACTCACTGGCTGCGGGATAATTCCCTTCCTCTTTGATACAAGAGGAATATTCTGTAAAATCATTGCTGATCTGTCAGGGAGGCTGAGTGTCCGTAGATCTGCCTGTCCTTTGGTTTCATTCCTCAAGGTGTAAGCAGCTGCTCATGGTTTTTGAAGAAGGCCTAAAGTGACCTGACAAGGAGTTTGGAGCCCTCACCCTGCACTCGCAGCCCTGACTGATGCAGTTCCTGTAGCTTTGTGATCCATCCAGTCAGAATTAGACCTTTGCAATCCCTCCAAAGGCATCATTCCAGCCTGCTGCATCCCACCCCTGCAGCCTGCTCTTTGTATTCCACTCACATTAATTGAAGTAATTTTGCCACTGAAGCGTGTTTCAAACCTCTGCATTTAAATTGAAATTTTAATTCCCTTATTGTTTGCAAAAGACGGCCGAGGATGGCTTGTTACAGGTTTCATTATCACTCAAAAACTCTCCAGCTGCTGGTTCTAATGTGCAGTGACTGAGTAATGCAGGCAAGGATTGTTAATAAAAGACTGGCAGCTTTTCCCAGTCGGATAAACACAATGCAGAGGTACTTTGTGACAGCTTACATTTGTATGAAGTTAATTTTTTTTTTTATTTTTTTTAAGTGACAGCTTTTTTTTTTTCTTCTTTTCTGGTTTTGTATCCAGCCAGAGCAAGCACACAAATATCAGGTGTTCCTGTCGTGTGTTCTTCCTCCAGCATCTTGATCATTCCAGGAGGATCAGGTTTGCTGTCCTATAATTGCACATTACAGGGTGTCTAAAAGAGCCCATTTCCAGCATGCTTTGAATTGTGAAGCTTTAGAGAATTTGGGAATGCCTGGAACAGATAAAATGCCTGTTTGAGCTGGGATGCATTTTAGTTATTTTCCATTTCTTTATGTGCCTTTTTTTATGGAGCGAGTTGGTGCATTTGCCTGAAATGGAGCTGTTTTTTTCACACACTGAATTACTGACAGCAATATTCACTTTTATGTGGCACTTGAGTGCACGTGCAGCCGTTTGTGGGTGGTTTTTGTTTAATATAAAACAAAAAAATGGGCTCTGGGGGGATTTCCTGGCTCTGCACAAGTCTCTGACAGGAGGAGGCAGCCAGGGAGGGTCGGGCTCTGCTCCCAGGGAGCAGGGACAGGATGAGGAAATGGCCTCATATTGTGCCAGAGCAGACTCAGGTTGGGTATTGGGGGAAATTCCTTCATGGAAAGGGGGGTGGTGGTGGTAGAGTCCCCATCCCTGGAGGGATTGAAAGCCCTGTGCACGTGGCACTTGGGGACATGGACCAGTGGTGGCCTTGGCAGCACTGGGAATGGCTGGACTCGATCTCAGAGATCTTTCCCAACCTAAACAATTCCATAATTCTGTGATCTGCTGTTTGAGGGGAAAATTGTGAGCCAGGAGGAGCTTCCTAAGAGCTGAGTCCAGAGAGGGGAGCAGAGCAGGGGCCAGGGCCAGGTTGGTGTCACTTCCCTGGAGCCTGAGCTTGGCTGCTGGAATGAGGAATCCTGGTTCTTCCAGAGGTGTTTTGGGAGTGCTCCACACCACCAGGAGCCAGGTCAGAGATCAGCAGCAGGACAGGATTCACCCTTGGAGGCAGCAACTCCATGTCCAGTCTCCCCAGCACTGGGCTGTGCATTGATTATGCTCTGCATAGTAATTAATAAATTAATTAGCTCGGGATCGTGGAGAGCTGTGCTGTTGCTTTAATTCTTCTGATTCCACTGTTGACCCGTGAGTTCCACATAGGGAGAAGTTAATATTTGCCATTTGTTTCTAGAATTTAAGAGCTGAAATGCTAAAAACAGTGGAGGAATATTGTTGAATCAAGTAATTCAAGGTCATGTCATGTAATTAAACAAAAACTCTTTAGGCTCCTTTGATTTTTTTGGTCTGGATTTGCCCTTGTGACAGGTAAAAAACTGGAACTGCAGAAATCTAGCCATGGAATAAGAGAGAGGATGATTGTTATTTCCAGGTGAATTTATTTTATTAGGAAGACAAGAATGAAGGTGGAAAGGAGGAAGGATGGAATCCTTGATGATTCTTCCCTTAACTTCCCCATCCTTGTGTTACAGAGTGAGGAATTTGTGTTTTCCTCATGGGCTCCTCCTTCTCCTGCGTTCTTTTCTCAGGAAATACAAAGCTGAAGTGACAATAATTTGTTTTTCCAGAGGCAGGGAATGCTCCAGCACCTGCTTTTCTTCCTCTTCCAGTGTGAAAGTCTTAAACTTCAGTTTTTTAATGCCAGGAAAATAATAATAATATAATATATATAATCTCCTGCTCTGCTTTCTGATGTGAATAATAGCAGCAGGATTTTGGGGTTTCTTTTTGAGCTGCAGCAGGATTTTTTGGAGCTGAGCACTTTGTCACTGCACATTTGGCATTTTACAAAAAAAAAATGTGGTTTTTTTAAGTGCAGAGCTTCACAACACAACTGAGTGACTTTGTGGGTGACAACAGGGGCAGAAGTGGAAGGAAGGGGTGTTGATAAACGGAAATGCTGTGCAGAAATTGTGGAATCCCAGAATGGTTTGGGTTGCAAGGGACATTTAAGTTCATCCAGTGCCACCTCCCACTATCCCAGGCTGCTCCAAGCCTTGTCCAGCCTGGCCTTGGACACTTCCAGGGATCCAGGGGCAGCCACAGCTTCTCTGGGAAACAAATGAAGGAAAAGGAGATAGAGGAGAAATTAAGCAGGGTAGGGAAATCCTGGAGAACTGAGAACAAGGAACCCCACTTGCTGTGGGAAGAAGGATCCAAACAAGGGGTTTAAAATACTCAATTATTTCCTCAGGAGCTGTGTGTGCAAAAAATATTTTCCCTCTTCTTACTCATCCATCTCATCCCAGAGGAGCTGTGGCTACCCCTGGATCCCTGGAAGTGTCCGAGACCAGGCTGGCACAAGGAGATCGTTTCAGATAAAAGTGCCTTGTAGCGAGCAGAGTTCTTCCACCTTAAGTAGCCTGGAATAATGCAATAAATAAAAATAACAATGCAGCTCTCAGCCTGCATTTTATTTACTGCCTGCCTTTCAGCTGGAACAAGGAAAATCAATAAAACCACTTTTATTTCGGTGCCGCATTGCTTAGTGCAGCGCTGGGATTCAGGTGCTGCCGTGGAAGAGTTTTATATTTTGGAATGAGTAAGTGGAAATAAGAGACCCTGGTTTGTTTGGGATGCTGGAGAAATGCGTTTTTAGAGGTAAAGTTAAATTTTGGCTCTGCTTGGAATTCTTTTCTGACAGGTAACACCTGCAGGGTTCTATCTTGTTTCATGTGAGGAGCTGGTTTGTATTAATTGTTGATAATTGGCAAAGCTGCTGATTCGTGAGGGTGAACAGGTGAGAAAGAGGCACCTTTTAATTAATTAATTTCATTAATTCCATGTATACCTGGAATATATTCTGGGGATTCACAGAACCATGGAAATAATGGATTTTGTGTGTCTGGGGCCACACAGGGAGGGTCTGAGGGCATTTGCTTTGTCCAGGTTAATTTTGGTAGAATACTGGTAAATTATTTTAGTCAAGAAATATTGATGCTGTTCATTCTTAAAACATTTCCCACCTTATTTCCTGTCTAATTTTTCTCCAAATTCTGCTTTGATTATTTCCTAATAAACTTTAGGCTAATTTTAAACCCATTAGAACATGGAGTTTTTCTATCCCTTAGAAACATCTTAATTTTTTCCCCCCTGGGCGTAGCTATCAATGCTTGCCCTCATTCTTTTCCTGCTGTAATTTAGATTATCAGGGCAGTTTCTTGCATTAAGTTTTGGTACCTAAAACTGCCTTGTTTGCATTTCCACGTGTTTTAACCCCAGCTCCTCCTCAGGGCCTCTCCAGAGCATCACCAGGAGGCTCTTAGTTCTAATAACAACCCTTCATTTCAACTGCTGGAAGTTTATTAAATAAAAAAATCAGGCTGTGACAAAGCTGAGTTGGAATACAGAGGATGCTCTTCCAGCAATCATTGCTCTTTCCAGGAATTCTTTTTGAAACTCTGGCTTGTAAGACAGGATTTTAAAGCAGTGCAATAACACCATGAAAAATTGTTGAAGGGTTATGGGCCACTAAAAAAATAATCCCGAAAAATCTGATTGAATTACTTTGAAAACGCAGCTTTAAAGGTGTAATAAATTCAGTTTTTACTGAAGCATTTGAAACATTTGGGATGGAAATGGAAATGAGAAGTGAAAGGAAAAAGTCTTGGGTAATTCTGCCATTTCAGGGAAGTCATTTGTCCATAGTTGGTGGAGAAATTGCAGGATTTGTGTTCAGGTCCAAGTGAGCAGTTGGATAAACTCTTGTTTTTAGCCCTTCTCTTCCTCGAGCACCACTTTTGGTTCCAGCACTTCGTTGCTAGAAAGACATTGATGAATTACAGCGAGTGGAGGAGGAAGGGGAATGATTGATGGGTGACTGAGGCAAATGCAAAAGAATTAAATTTCTGTAGCTGGAGGAAAGGACAGCAAGCGAGGAACATAATTTGATAAATATTTAAAAGTTTGCAGAGGGAAAACAGCGTTTGGTCATTGCCTTTGGAACACTTCAGAAAAATCCAAGCTGCTTGTCCTTTGTGTTTTAGACCAGGTTTGCCCCAAATCACGCTTTCACTTTGGTTTGTACATTTTTTTTCTCTCCTTCCCCCTCAGATCAATTTTCTTGTCCCAGGATGAGCTGTTTTTCTCCAAGCTGAGCGCTTTTTTGTGCGTGTGGAGCTCCGAATCTTCCAAAGTGATTTTCCAAACCTCTCCCCCTCTCAGCTTCAGTCATCTCTGTCAGTCCCCTCTTTCTGTGCCTCATTTGCTCACAGATCCTTTCGTGCCATGAAGGGGAGTGAGCTCAGCTCTTCCCAAAATATTGCAAAGGAACCTTCATCGTCTTTCACAGCTCTTTGCTTGGCTTTTTGCTTGGTGATTCTTACAAGATTTTTAAAGGTGGACAAAAGTGAGAGCAGTTTCTTCCCTGAATATCCACTGTGTTAATCAACACCCAGAGCTGCCCTTCAGCTCTTTAATCCTCATGTCTTGGGTTCCTTTTCCTGTTTTTAGGGAGAAGGAGGCAGTGGCAGTCAGGGATTCCAGCACTGATCTCTGCTTTCCCTGTTTTCCATGATTTTAGCTGGAGACTCCCTGCTTGAGGATCACCAGGGTGGTTTTTCTTAATTAATTCCTACCCACTGATTTGTCTCGATGCCACCTCACTCTGTGCTGTGGCAGACAACTCCCAGCCTTTGGATTTCTTATTTCTGAAATTTTCCCTGTATCCCATTATTTGGCTGGCCCATCCTCAGACCAGCACTTCTCAGCTTCATCCTCATTCACCTCGCAAGCAAAACACCGCAACAAACCTACAGGTGAAACACAGCCTTGCTGAATCTGTGGGATTAAAAGGTATAAAAGACATAAATGGAAGGAAATAAAATACATAAATTCAATGGAAAGCAGATTTAATCAGCTGCTCATTAAGTGTTGCCAGCAGTGGAGGCTCCAAGTGCTTCACAGGCTTCTGGTTTTTGGGTTTTTTGTGATTGCAACTCTTCTGTGATTCCCTGCATTGTCCATTGAAAAAGTGGGAATTTTGCAGCCTTAAATTCAGGAGCTCCTTGCTTATTTTATTCCTAATGAACTTATGAGTGATTTGGGTTTTGAGGTAGAGAAAAACAGGGAACACAAACCCTGCTGAAGTAAACATTTTCTCACTGCTCCCCAGGTACAATTCAAGTCCAACAGCTTTATTCCCCCTTTATTCAAGTTGCTTTTTCCATGGCTTTTGCTCAGGTTGTCCCAGCTCCTATACTGAGGAATTGGATGGGACAGGAATTGGGTGGCACGGGAATTTGGTGTCACCTGGGAGTGTTTCCTGCTGCTGTCCTGCCTCTCACAGCACTTTGGTTCACAGGTTTGGGTTGGAAGGAACCTTCAAGATCACCCAATTCCCATGGGCAGGGACATCTCCCACTGTCCCAGGGTGCTCCAAACCCTGTCCAACCTGGCCTTGGACACTTGCAGGGATCCAGGACCTCCCCACCCTCCTAGGGAAGAGAGAGATCAGCATTTATGGCTGTTCTGTCTCTCTGCCAAATCCCAAAATCTGAGTGGGAGGACTTTTCCTGCTGCACAGCAGTTTCCAGGCTCAGTCCTTATCTCCTGCACGTCAGGTGCCAATGGAATTCAGTGACCTGCTTGTTTAGATCAGCCTAAACTTATTTAAGCTGGATTTTACTCATTTCCCTTTCTTGTACCTTGTGAAAGTGAGTCCCTTGTAAAAGCAGCGGATCAATTCTCCTTTTAAATGTCAGCGTTGTTGTATTCATTCGAGGCAGCTGGAACCTTCTGGGTTGTTGCTTATTTATTTACTCTTTTATTCCTGAAAGGGCTCAGCTTTTTCCCTTTTGTCAGATTGTGTTTGTGTAGGGCTTTTTTTAAATCTCCAGTTATGACCCACCACGTTGTTTTTCTTTTAACCTTTCTCAGTTGTGTGTTCATGTTTTCATATCTGTTGTTTAAATTCAGAACAGACTGGTTTCCCAGCCTGAAGGGATTTGGTTTTTCTCATCTCAACAGCCGTAATTGAGGAAGGAATTCTTCCCTGGGAGAGTGGTGAAGCCCTGGCACAGATTGCCCAGAGAAATTGTGGATTCCTCATCCCTGGAAATGTCCAAGGCCAGGTTGGAGTGGGTTTGGAGCACCTGGGATAGTGGAAGGTGTCCCTGCCCATGAGGAGTGGTTGATATTTAATATCCCAACCCAAACCATTCCATGATTTTATGGTTCTAGCATTATTCTGGATTTTCCCCCAGAAAAAAAAAAGCACCTAATTGAGAGTTTTCACTTCATCTCTGCTCACTTCCAGGCCTGTGGAGCTTCAGCAGAACCTCTGAGGGAATAAATAACTTCCACTGTGAGCAGATTGGAAAACTTTGGCTGAAGTCCGGACAGAAAGAATTTTGACAAACACCTTGTTAGCACTTGGGTTCTCATTTGTTGCTAAATTAAATGCTAAATTAAACCGCTCCAAATTGCCTGGTGCACTAAGCAAGTGTTTAGCTGTGTTTTCTTTTTAAGGCAATTAAGGCCTGCTATAAACTGCCTGTGACCTTTAAACAAGCTGCCTGATGCTTGCTGGTGCCACGAGTATTTGCTATAAACTTGCAATTTTTAGCTTCTACAAAGCACAGCTCTTTTTTCAGGCTTGTCTCATCTCCCTTTCCTAAAGGTCCTTTGCTTTATTGGAGGTGCTAATAAGTGGAGAGAGATAAGAAGATTTGGAACATCAGGACTTGCTAGCAGATCATCGAAGCCAATCTCTCTGCTGATGCAGGGCAATGTTTTAATTAGTGTTTGGCTCAATTACTGTTACTGTGCGTTTCAATGGGAGAGGGAGCTGAATTCAGGAGTCCAAGGAGGTGCTGGTGGGCACTGCCCGTTCTTTTGGTGCGATTTGCTCGTTGAAAAGCAGCTTTTCCCACAAGAAGAACAATTTGGTTGGTGTTGGTTCCCTTTCCAGCTGCTCCTCTCTGCACCCCAGCCCCTGCCAAAAGATGAGCGTGGGGGGAGCTCTTTCACCTGTAATTATCTTTGTGTCCAGCCAGTCCAGCACAATTCCATGCAGAAATACAAACAAAAATCGCTTTATTTCCATTTAACTGTGCTGAGTGTGTGGAGAAAGAGTCAGGAAGGACCAGCAGCTGCTTTTTCTGGACTCTTGAACCACTTTTAGTCCTTCTGAACATCTCGTTTTCAGGTTTTCTTGGGCTGCTTTTAATTTATCAACGTTAACTGGAGTTTTGCAGGATAACTCTTCCCCTCTCTACTCAATTCCACATCTTTTAGTCCATTTGGATGGGAGTGTTAAAAACCAGGGAAAGCTGATTGGAATCTCTTGCATAATCCAGGTTTTGGTGTGGTAGGAGCTGAGTGGGGGCATAAAGTCAAGCAAGTTTCTTCTACAGTTCCACTGTTGATCTGCCTTTAGTGTATATTTAATTTTGTGCATTTTTTATTGATGTCTTTGCTTTCTTTTGGTCACTTCTGCTGTTCTGGGCAGAACAAAACAAAAGTTTTAATTTCTTTTTTATTTTTCTTTTATTCTGGAATATAAACTTAGGTGCTGCTTGGTTGCCAGGACCTAAATCATCTTTCTGTAAGCAAAACTGCAGAAAGGAAAAACATTTGGTTTGGTTTTTAACTGTAATTTTTATATTTGTTGCCATCTAAACCAACTGGAGACCTTCCTTTGACTTCCATGAACATGAGTACAATAAATGGTTGATTATTCCATTTTTTTCTTTAAAAGATGTGCTTGAGAGCTGCATTTTGGCCTTAATAATTACTTTGTGTGAGCAATGAACTCTTCAGGAACTGGAAAGACAAAACCAGATCTGAGTGGAAAGTTTAAAATCCCATTCCTTGTGTTTCAGAGAAAACTTTTCCTGGATGCCTTGGAACTTTTTAAGTGTTGCTTTGCTCTTGATTTCACTTCTTCTCTGGCTGCTCTTTCATCTCTCTGTTTCTCAGGGTGACAAATGTTCCTCCTGCTCCTTGCTCTGGTGGATTTTTGGCCCAACTCCTAGGGCAGTTGCAACTCCCCTGAAGTGATTTGGGGAGGTTCAAGTGCCTTTGGAATGGGGAAATTTGAGGGAAAAAAGCTCCCCCTGCCAAAGGAAGAATTTAAGAATGAACACTTCCACCCCTGGATTTTCCCATGTGGTGTCTGCTGAGCTGCTCCCCTTGTGTGAGCTCTGCCACTTCCTCTGGGGAGAAGGAAATTGGGTTTTCCCTTCATCTCCAGGGTGGTTTTGTGCTGTGTCCTGGCCAAACTTCCCCAACTGTTCATGGATGGATAACAGGAAGGATGGACAGTTGTGGGTCAAGTGAGGGGATTTAAAAATGAATGTAAAAAGCCTGGTTGTCCAAAGGCTTTTCCAGTTTTTTTTCTGGGCTTGGAGGCCAACAAAGGAATACTCTGGTGATGGATGTTCTTCCAGCAGAGTTCCTTTGGAATGGGGAAATTTGGGCAAAAATGCTCCACCTTCCAAAGGAAGAAAAGAGGAATTAACACTTCCACCCCTGCCAGAGTTTCCCACGTGGTGTCTGCTGAGTGTGAGAGCTCTGGGGGGAAGGAGATTGGGATTTTCCTTCATCTTTGGGGTTGTTTTGTGATGTGTCCTGGCCAAACTTCCCCAGCTGTTCATGGGTGGATACCAGGAAGGATGGACAGTGTTGTGTGACAAGTGAGGAGTTTTAAAAATGAATATAAAAAGCTTGGCTGTCCCATGGATATTCCAATTCTTTTCTGGGCTTAGAGGCCAGCAAAAGAATATTTTGGTGAGGGATGTTCTTCCAGCAGAGTGCCTTTGGAATGGGGAAATTTGGGGAAAAAAGCTCCCCCTGCCAAAGGAAGAATTTAAAAATGAACACTTCCACCCCTGCCAGAGTTTCCCACGTGGTGTCTGCTGAACTGTTCCCTTTGTGTGAGCTCTGGGGAGAAGGAGATTGGGATTTTCCTTCATCTCCAGGGTGGTTTTGTGCTGTGTCCTGGCCAAACTTCCCCAACTGTTCATGGATGGATAACGGGAAGGATGGACAGTTGTGGGTCAAGTGAGGGGATTTAAAAATGAATGTAATAAGCCTGGTTGTCCAAAGGCTTTTCCAATTTTTTTTCTGGGCTTGGAGGCCAAGAAAGGAATCCTCTGGTGATGGATGTTCTTCCAACAGAATGCCTTTGGAATGGGGAAATTTGGGCAAAAAAGCTCCACCTTCCAAAGGAAGAAAAGAGGAATTAACACTTCCACCCCTCCCAGAGTTTCCCACGTGGTGTCTGCTGAGTGTGAGAGCTCTGGGAAGAAGGAACTTGGGTTTTTCCTTCATCTTTGGGGTTGTTTTGTGATGTGTCCTGGCCAAACTTCCCCAGCTGTTCATGGGTGGATACCAGGAAGGATGGACAGTGTTGTGTGACAAGTGAGGAGTCTTAAAAATGAATATTAAAAGCTTGGCTGTCCCATGGATATTCCAATTTTTTTCTGGACTTAGAGGCCAGCAAAAGAATATTTTGGTGAGGGATGTTCTTCCAGCAGAGTGCCTTTGGAATGGGAAAATTTGGGGAAAAAAGCTCCCCCTTCCAAAGGAAGAAAAGAGGAATTAACACTTCCACCCCTGCCACAGTTTCCCACGTGGTGTCTGCTGAACTGTTCCCTTTGTGTGAGCTCTGGGAAGAAGGAGATTGGGATTTTCCTTCATCTTTGGGGTTGTTTTGTGCTGTGTCCTGGCCAAACTTCCCCAGCTGTTCATGGGTGGATACCAGGAAGGATGGACAGTGTTGTGTGGCAAGGAGATTTAAAAATTAATACAAAAAGCTTGGCTGTCCCATGGATATTCCAGTTTTTTTCTGGGCTTAGAGGCCAGCAAAGGAGAATCCTCTGGTGATGGATGTTCTTCCAGCAGAGTTAATATTTACTGGTACTGAGGGAGCAGCCCTGGGCTGGGCTGGCTGCTCACTGTATCTTTGCTTTTAATTTTTAATGTTTGGCTGACAGGTTTGTTCTGCACCGAGATCCTGAAGTGCAAGCAAATGTCTTCTTTCACTGACAGCATCCTCAGTTAGCAGGGAATGGATTCTTAAATTTGATTTTAAACCTCTGCATGCCAAACATGCTCTTACAGCATCAAGCACTGAGAGTTTGGAAGCTGCAGAGGGGATGCCATCATTTATTTATTAGGAACTGGAAATCTTTGTTAAATAAAAAACCAGCTGGGAGGGGTGCACTGTGAGAGTGTTGTTTTTAAGCACTGATTTGTCATTCCTGATGGGTTTTGTCCATGCTTGGGTTTCTTCCACGTTTGTTTTTAGGACAGAAAAGGAAATCAGGGGATTTTAGTGCCCATGAGAGGTCAGCTGGTTGTTATTTCAGGTATTTAAATGGTGTAGCCACAGGACATAACCCTAAAGGATGAGGCCTCCGAAGCTTTCTCAGTCATGACTTGAAGCAAATTAAATTTAAGCCGTTTTCTCCCCATTTGCAGAATTTGAAATAATGGATTTTTTTGGGTGTTTCTGTAGTGGAAAGAATAACAACCATCAAACACCATTGTCACTATCTTCTTCTAACACTTCTCTGTTTAATAATCCTCTTATTTGGGGATAAACTGTGCTTTGATTTTTATTAAAGAGCTGTGCTTTCACTGACTTGTTTTACACACGTGCTTAATATTTGAAGGCTGCGCATTAAATCTGAATTATTTGGATGCTGGACCCTTCTATACAACTTGTTCGGGAATAAGAAATAAAGAAATACTCCTTCAAGATTTCCTGCTTCAGAAGGGTTTTAAGGATAGAATCATCCTGGGATTCAGGAGGATGAAAACAAGAGGAAAATGGTGAGAGTTGAATGAGTCGATGGCGAGAGTTGAAAAGTTGATGTCTCAAAGTTTTCCCCTGTTGTCCCCACAGGTGTCAGCAGTGGATTCCCTGGAGGGCCCCCTCCTGCAGGTGGAGGGGCTCAGTGACCTGAGGCTGGAGCTGCACAGCAAGAAGATGAACCTGCACCTGGTGCTGATCGACGAACTGCACCGGCACCTCTACATCAAATCCACCAACCGCGTGGGGCAGCGCGCCAAGGACAGAGCCAGGCTCGGGTGGGACAGCCCTCCCCGTCCCCAGCCACAAAAACAGCACCCTGAACCCCAAACTTGCATTTCTGGCAGGAAAATCCCTCAGGGTTGTGGCTGTGGAGAGCATAAAACTCAGATTTGTTGACGCGCCTCAGAGCCCGTTCGCGTTCTTTCGCTTTTCGCTTCTCTTGGGGTTTTGCTGCTTCCCACAGCTCCTCTGTGCATTTTTTTCCTTTTCTACAAATGTCATGCTCATGAGGCTCAGGTCAGGGAAAAACTGCTCATTTTCTAGGGAATATCCAAATTTTGAAAGCCTCCCAATCAATCATAAGGTGATGAGATGGAGGCCGCAGTATTGAAGTGTCTGAGCTGAATATCTCGGTTTTGTTGTGTTTCCAAAGTGTTTTAAAAGTGGTGAAACTTCTTACCTGGCTGGTGCCTATAATCAGTGGAAATTCAGTTAATTATAGGCTTTTTTTCCCCAAATTTTGCTCATTCTGAGTTGTTGGAGGGAAGGAAGGAAGTGGCTGGAAAGATTCGGTGTTGGGAGATAATTTTTACACAGTAGGAGAGGTGAGGAGCAAAAAGGGGAGCCAAAACTTGACAGAGATGCAGAGAAAAGAGAAATGAGCATTTTATTGTGACAAGGAACAAAAATCTGCTTGCCAAAACCACGAGGCAAGCTAGTGGCATTAAATGAATTTATGAAAGAAGGAATTGATTGAAATTGGAATAATTTCTAGGAAGGAGGGTTGCTAGCAAATCATCAGCCCCTTCCTTGCTCATCTTGTTAATTAAAAACAGCCACAAAGCTTTGGTGTAGCCAGACTGGGGGACTGCTAATTAACTGCACTTTTGTGTGGCTGCTACAGGGACTTTCCTCTTACTTTGGATTCTCTTTTTTTCCACTTTTCCTGTAGCATATTGTGGATATTTGGTATCAGGATAATTTTAATATTTGGTAACACTCTTGCAGCAAGGGTGGCTTGTTGCTTTAGGTGGTTCCTCTGCAGGATACCAAGCTTAAACCTGGTTTTCCCAGGTTTCCATGAGCATTTTGAGCTCTGAGCAAACATCTTGAGCTCCATTGTAGGAGCCTTCCACATTGCTTTCCCCTAAAAATGATTTCTTGTATCCCCCTGCCACATCCAGCAGTGTGACACATTTTTGGCAATTCATACAATGTGAATTCATGACGAAAATGGCCGAGTGGAAAACGTTTTAATTTCTTGTTAAGGAGGTTGATTTGGGAAGGGATGTATGAGAGATGGAAAGGGTGGGGATTCTGGTGGGAATAAAGAAATTTGGAGGATTCAGAAGTTGACAGAAGGTTTGAAATGTAAGGAATGAGTGGATTATTTGTTGGGAATAAGGATTGTAGATAATAATCAAGTTTGCTTCAATTCTTTCCCCTCACACAGGTCCCTTGTGAAAGACACCTCTCCCGTGCCTCTGATGGATGTCACCAATTTATCCACACCTCGGAAATTCCTCGAGACTTCCCAGTTCAGCACTCCTGGAAGCTCCAGCAGTGAGTATTCGAGCCACATCTATTCATTTGTAGATTTTTCTGCTGGTTTTGCTGGAGTAGGAGGAGACAAATCATCCCCTGATACCTGAGGGGAGACAACACCTTGAAAAGTGATTTGTGCAGAGTC
Organism: Eopsaltria australis; assembly: GCA_034509425.1. Taxonomy (NCBI): domain Eukaryota; kingdom Metazoa; phylum Chordata; class Aves; order Passeriformes; family Petroicidae; genus Eopsaltria; species Eopsaltria australis. The sequence continues at coordinate 321,397 of JAVTVJ010000585.1, forward strand.
ACAAAACGCATGGGTGTTGTGTCCAGGGGCAGAACTTTCTTGTTTTTCCTCATGGAAAATCATCTTTTCCCTCTCCTAACCCCCACCAACTTCAGTTAAATACACTCAGTTTTCTGTGCCTGTTCTCACCTTGATGGTGTTGTTGATACCTTGAGCAGCAGAGATTTGCAGTGGGTTCATTCTGTGTGGAGCTTTCCTCAGCATTATTTACTGCCAGCTTTGTGCAGATATCACTGAAGTTTTTTTATTGTGCTGGAGCCAAAAGGTCAAATCTTTTCCTTCTGGGAGCTTTGTAACTTTGACTAAAGGTCTGCCTGAACACGGGAATAATCTGGGGCTGATCTTTCCTTCGTGTGGCTGCAGCAAGCACCGAGGAAAACTTTCACTGGTGCTTTTGTCTGAGGCTTTGGAAGGGCTGCAGAGAGGGGAAATTAATCTTTGTATTGTTTCAGGAGATGAATAAGTGGGGTTGTCCTTGATGAATAATACAGGAGTGACCTCCAGTCTCTTCCCCCCCTTTCAGTATTCCTCAAATGCAGAGGCTCTTCCCTTCCCTTTTCAGCCTTTATTAATTCTTTTGTCCTTTTGTTTCTAGTTTTGTCACACTTGCCTCTGAGATTGTTTGATTATTCTTATCTTTTGCTCCTGGAGGGATTTTGTTCTTCAGCTCTCCCCTGCTCTTGGAGCTTGGGGCTGTTTTTCTGTGTCCTGGAGGTTTGTGAGGAGCTTTCACAAAACTTCCAGAGCTGGAATCTCCAGCTTGGTCGCTCAAAACCTGGAAGAGAAGAAGAATATGGAAATTCTGAGGGAAAAACTGAAGAATTCCTGTTCTGCTCTGTGATCAGTGAGAAGTTCAGTTTGATTTTTGCTGCAAAATTTTGTAGGATTTTGAGGAATTAAGGAAATAAAGAACAAAATCCTGAATCCCAGCGTTACCACTGGAAATAGAATGGTTTGGGTTGGAAGGGACTGAAAGATCATGTAGTTCCAGCCCCTCTAAATGTTAAAATAATCATTTTTCAGTGATATTTCAATGAAATTCTGAGGGAAAAACTTAAGAACTCCTGGTCTGCTCTGAAGTTCAGTTTGATTTTTGCTGAAAAATTTTGTAGGATTTTGAGGAATTAAGGAAATAAACAACAAAATCCTGAATCCCAGCGTTACCACTGGAAATAGAATGGTTTGGGTTGGAAGGGACTGAAAGAGCATCTAATTCCAACCTCTCTAAATGTTAAAATAATAATTTTTCAGTGACATTTCAGTGAAATTCTGAGGGAAAAACTGAAGAATTCCTGTTCTGCTCTGTGATCAGTGGGAAGTTCAATTTGGTTTTTGCTGCAAAATATCACAGGATTTTGAGAAACTAGGGAAATAAAGAACAAAATCCTGAATCCCAGCCTTACCACTGGAAATAGAATGGTTTGGAAGGGACTGAAAGAGCATCTAGTTCCAACCCCTCTAAATGTTAAAATACTCATTTTTCAGTGATATTTCAGTGGAATTCTGAGGGAAAAACTGAAGAATTCCTGTTCTGCTCTGAAGTTCAGTTCGATTTTTGCTGAAAAATTTTGTAGGATTTTGAGGAATTAAGGAAATAAAGAACAAAATCCTGAATCCCAGCGTTACCACTGGAAATAGAATGGTTTGGAAGGGACTTAAAGAGCATCTAATTCCAACCTCTCTAAATGTTAAAATACTCATTTTTCAGTGATATTTATAGTGTCTGCCATTTCCCCCCCCTAAAATATTGGTCTGTGTAGTAATAAAACCCAAAATATCTGAAGTCATGCGGAATAGAGCAGGAGATGCCCCTCCTGGGTCTTATTTTTGCAGATTTCTTGCCCTTCACACCCAGAAAATCTCTTCTTGGCTCCTCCTTGTGCTCTGCATCCCTCAGTGATGCCCTGGCCGAGTGTCCCTCAGCCTGGCAAAGACGTGGATTCCAACAGAAAACATTTGATCAGCATAAAATATGCATATGGTTCTGCTTCGAGTGCACAATGTACTTATGGAGATTTTCTTTCCATGTCATTTTATTTAAAAGTAGCCTTTTTCAGGACAGAGAACCTCCAACTGATGTGCATGCATAACAAAAGCTGTTTTCACTTAAATTCTCTTTTTTTGTTGATGAAACAAAGTGGCTGTGCATATTAATGGGTGTCACTCCAAAGCACTGACTCATTCAATCCCATCCCAGCCAAGATGCCAAAATTTGGAGTCCTTCCTGCACTCCCCTTCCCAGAGGAGAGGTTACCTTGTGCTGGAGAATCTTTATAAGGGAATTAAAGCCGTTCCTGCTGCACAGAAAAGAAACAAAAAACCTTCAGCGACGCTCACCTGAGGATTGGAGATGTGGCAACGCTTTCCCTTCATGCCAGTTCAGAGAAATCAATTCACTTTTAAATTCTGTTCCTCTGCTTGAACCTTGCTGTGCTATAAAGGGAAGGTTCCTGCTTTGCCAGGCTCTTCCTGGAACTCTAAAACCTTGGGAAGGTTCCTGCTTTGCCAGGTTTTTCCTGGAACTCTAAAATGTGCTCACAACCCCAAGAACGCCCTTTCCTGGGAGATTTGGGACAATAATTCTTAGAAATCCAGCAGAAGATGAGCTGATGGTGACAATAAATACTGCTATGGGTGGCATATCTACATTTTATGCTGAATTGCTGGTTTATTTCAGTGATTTTTTTTTTGGTTTTAAGGAGAAAAATTGAGTTTGTGTGGTCAAGCAGTGTGGTGGTTCTAAGATCAGGTCTAGGCATTACTCCTCTCTTTCTTCAAGAACCAGAAACTTCTGTGACAACATTTGAAGAGCTCTAAACCTGCTCCTGCAGAATCCCAGAGCTTGGAATGTCCAATTTTAAAGGTGAATCTAAAAAATGCCATTGTGCCAGTTTGTTGTCACAGGTGCTTCTATTCCAAACACGCTCAATAAATCTTCCAAAGATTTCTTCTCTTCTTGTGAACTTCACCTGAGGATCTGACACCAGCTGGCTGATTTGCCTTCATCATTTTTTCTTAAAATTTAACAGTCTGGGGATGGAAAGGGAAAGTCAAGGAGATTTTAGATCTCTGTGGTGAAAGCCAGGAGAACAACACATAATTGTATTTTCTGGAGAATTTCATGAGTTGTTCTTTTGTGTGTGGTCCCAACATCAGATATTTGGCTACAGTGCACTTCCATTTTTATTTGGAGATCTGATTTTCATGCTTGTATAGATGAGGAAGATTTTGAAGTGGGTTTGGTAGTGAGGCAGAGCAGAAAATTCCCAAAATCTTCCAAGGACCCATTTCTGCAGGAACTGCCCCTTTGTGGCTCCATGAACAAGGATCCAGCACCAGGAATCAGCAGGTGATGTCCCTTCAAATCTGAAATTACACCTTTGGGCCACCAGGAACTCATGTGCTTTTCTCTGGAAGGATTGAAGGTACAGAGGGTATCACCAGAAGGACATAAATCATGGAAAACAGCACATGAAATTTTACAAGACTCCCATAAAAACCCGTGGATAACGAAACCTTCAGTAACGAGGAGCAGCCAATTTTGGCCGCTCGCTGGAATGAAAAACAAGACCCAAGAGCCTTTTTTTTTTTTCAGCTGCTTTGCTTAAATGAGTTCCCAGAGTTGGCTTTTTTTTTTTTAGGGATCAGAGTGGAGCTATTCAAAAGCTCCTTGCAGCAGGTTGGTTCCTTGGGAAATGGCAGCACTGAGCACATGAATTCCAGTTGGAACAGGCTTTTTTTTTTTGTAGGGCATCATCAGAGCAGGGAGCAGGGAAGCTCCTCCCTCTGTCACTCTGGAGGTGGGGGATCAGTGATGGACATGGTTCAGCTTTTAGGGGTTTCATCCATGGCTCAACTTCTGCCTGCTTAAACACAGAATTGTGCATTTTCAGATGAAAAATGGTTTGGTGATGAGAAATTTGTGGAAATGGCTGCAAATTTATTAGGGAAGGTGGTAAGATTATTATTCAAGTTGTTGTCTTAGGAGGCTTTTGATAAGAGAGAATTTCAATGTTCTGCTTCACAAGAGGTTTGCAGACTTTGTTGGGACAAGAGGATCAGCTGCTCCTTCCAGAGGCCAGAAATTCTCCTTTTTCCCTGAATTCCAGTCCAGGGCTGCCTTCTCCTTCTTCCAGAGGCCAGAAATTCTCATTTTTCTCTGAGTTCCAGTCCTGGGCCATCTTTGGCTTCTTCCAAAGGCCAAAATCTCTCCTTTCCCCCTGAGTTCCAGTCCTGGGCTGCTTTCTGCTTCTTCAAAAAGCCAGAAATTCTCCTTTTCCCCCCTGAATTCCAGTCCTGGACTGCATTCTGCTTCTTCAAAAAGCCAGAAATTCCCCTTTTTCCCCCTGAATTCCAGTCGTGGGCTGCCTTCTGCTTCTTCCAAAGGCCACAATCTCTCCTTTCCCTCTGAATTCCAGTCCTGGGCTGCCTTCTGCTTCTTCCAAAGGCCAGAATCTCTTTCCCCCTGAATTCCAGTCCTGGGCTGCTTTCTGCTTCTTCCAGAGGCCAGAAATTCTCATTTTTCTCTGAGTTCCAGTCCTGGGCCATCTTTGGCTTCTTCCAAAGGCCAAAATCTCTCCTTTCCCCCTGAGTTCCAGTCCTGGGCTGCTTTCTGCTTCTTCAAAAAGCCACAATCTCTCCTTTCCCTCTGAATTCCAGTCCTGGGCTTCCTTCTGCTTTTTCCAAAGGCTAGAAATTCTCATTTTTCTCTGAGTTCCAGTCCTGGGCTGCCTTCTACTTCTTTCAAAGGTCAGAATCTCTTTCCCCCTGAATTCCAGTCCTGGGCTTCCTTCTGCTTTTTCCAAAGGCCAGAAATTCTCCTTTCCCCCTGAATTCCAGTCCTGGGCTGCTTTCTGCTTCTTCCAAAAGCCAGAAACTCTCCTTTTTCCCTGAGTTCCAGTCCTGGGCTGCCTTCTGCTTCTTCCAAAGGCTTCTCCTTTCCCCCTGAATTCCAGTCAAAGCTCTCTGTCCAGCCAGGCTGATTTTTCTTCCTGCCTGCTCATCCCTTGGCTCATGGGCAAAACCTGCTCCTGTAATTTCAGGATTTCCTTGTGGAAGGATGTCCAAGCCTTCCAGGACTCCTCAGCCCTCCAGCACAGGCTCCCAAGGGAGTCTCAGGCTCCTGGACAGGCCCAATCAGCCCAAGGTTGCAAATTTTGGAAGGAAAAAAATTCCTTCCAAGAATCAAAGCTAGGAATAACTTCTCAATCCCAAGGAATAACAAAGTTATTAATATTCCCAGTTCAGGAATAAATACAGAACTCTTCCTTCTGAGAGCTGATCTCCAGGGAGAGCTTTCCTCACCCCTGGACCCCCTGCATGCTGGGCTGCAATTTTCCAGGTGAACTCCTCAATAAACACCTGTGTCCTTTGATGCCTTCCTGGAGGAGGAAGGGGACAGGAGCAGCTCATCCCTGGGCCAAAGCTTTGTGGTCAAACAGCTCCTTGATGCCATTAAATGGCAGGAGAGGATGTTTGAAGTGCCAGAGACACAAAGAAAGAACATCCTGAGTTAGCCAGGGTTGGGGTGTGGTCAGATCTCATGGATAAATGGGCCCCCAAAGCTCCTGGTTAATGGGCACAATGAACACACTGAAAACAGGTTTATCAAAAACCAGACCTAACAGAGCTCCCAGAGCCCTGTGCAGCTCCCAGATATCGAAGTGCTGGTTTTGCTCTTGTTTGCGAGAGATGTAAATCAATGTCCTGACTATTTCAGGGTGCTGGGAAATCGGTTTGCTCTTTTGAAAACGGAGGAGTGTTTGTCTCAGTGTGCTGGCAGAGTTCTCAGCAAGATTGCTGCTTTTTACTCCTCTTAAATGCTGTCCTCACATTTGGCTCCAGCTCCATTTCCTCCCTCTGGGGTGTTCATTGTGTGATATTAAGAAGAATTCAGGAGCTGCCTAAAATGGGAGTGCAGCCTCATGGTGGGGACCTGTCCTCTTGAGAGGCTGGGGAAAATCTGCACTGAACTCAGAAAAACAAGATATTTAGGGTTGTTTTTTTTTAAACCTTTCTTCCTGTAGCACTTCCAGTGTTTTTTCACAGCTCTGGTTCCAAAGAGCTCATTTTCAGTGTCTGTGCCTGAGTTTTGCTGTGGGTTTTGAAGAATAACAAATAACAATAACAGAGTGGGCAGAGACCAGGCCCACAGCCACAAAGTGCTTTGCAGCTCTGTGGGGTGAAAGGTCTGTGGTGGAGCAGAGCTTTGGGCAGGGATAGTTCTGCATCCAGTTGTTAAATTCCAATCAGTGTTTGAAATGTCTTTGTATTATCCTTGCTTTTTTTTTTTTTTGCTGGTTTTTTTTTTAATTAATGCATTCTGGGGTGTTTTCAGTTGCTTGTCCTGTAAGTTGTTCACATTTAATTGAAAAAAAAAGAAAAAGTGTGTGGGAGAGAGGAAAAAAAAGCACAGTTTGATCTTCCTGATGTTCACTGTCAGAGGATCATGGAATAGTTTGGAGTTGGAAGGGTTTTTTTTAAAGGTCATCCAGTCCAGTCCCCTACCATGGGCCAGGGACACCTTCCACTGTCCCAGGGTGCTCCAGCCTGGCTTTGGACATTCCAGGGATCCAGGGGCAGCCACAGCTGCTCTGGGAATTCCATTCCAGCCAGGAATTCCTTCCCAATATCCCATCCATCCCTGCCCTCTGGCACTGGGAAGCCATTCCCTGTGTCCTGTCCCTCCATGCTTTGTCCCCAGTCCCTCTGCAGCTCTCCTGGAGCCCCTTTAGGCCCTGGAATGTTCTGGAAGCTCTCCCTAGATCAGTCTGTTCTCCAGGTGAGCACCTCAGCTCTCCCAGCCTGGCTCCAGAGCAGGATCCATTCTCACCTCACTCTCACCTGGTTCTCTGGTTTCAGAGTCATGAGCTTGGTTGGAGCCGGAGCTGCAGAGTTTGGGATCAAAGTGCAGGAAAAAAGGAGCCTCTTGACTGATTGAGCCTGAGATTTGGTGCAAACTGGCACTGAGGGGAGCATTACCCACTTAATGTGATTATTGATTATTTGCCACCATCCTTGGGCCGTTGTTTTCTTAATCTTGCCCAAACTCAGCCCTGCTCAGTGCTGCTCCTGTGCTCAGAGCCCAGCTCCAGACAGCTCCCTGTGCCATTCCTCACTGCTGCCGTGTTCCTTCCATCCTTCTGCTGGATCTTTTGACATTTCTTCAGCTTCTTGGAGAAATCTTGAAGTAAAAAAAAAAAAAAAATCTGTTGGGGAGTTGGGAGTCATCTGTCAGCCAGCAGCCTTTTCAGAGCTGAGCCCCAGTCAAATGAACCAGCCTTTGGGTTTTTCATTTTGATCCAAGGATCTGGCGTGGAGAGGATGGCACAGAGTTGCCTGTAGATCTTCCAAGATGCTTTTAATTCACTTTGCCTCCAAGACACTCACTCCCCGTAAGTGTTGAAATCTATTTATTAAACGTTTCTCCCAGCCTTTAACAGAGCCACGCTTTTGTTGTTGCTGGGGTGTTATCTGTAAATTAAGAAATGTTGCTTAATGAACCTGCTTAAAACAAGCAGAGTGTCTCTTGATTTGCTGTCCCCTGTCGCTTAGCAACAGGATTTCTCCCCGTGCAGTCCCTGGTACTTCAGGACCATGTCTGTAATATCCTCTCTTAATTCTTCTCACTTCTCCCCTTCCAGAAGCCTTGCTGGAAGATTTGAGTAACTTCATCAAGCCCTTGGCAGACGTAATAAAGCAGAAAAAGATAAAATCAAACAATCAGTCACTTGGGCAGCGTCAACTTCGCTGAATTCATCAGCAGCCTCTTAAGCTCGATGGTGTTTGTAATGAAAATTCCTCTCTAGTGAAGAAAAGAGCCAGGAAAAACAGCTGGGCAAGAAATTGAGGGGGTTTTAGCTCCTTGAAACACATTCAGGGGATTTGTAGGGATGTTGGACCTTCTCGTTTATGAATCTCTTAATTGCACCAGACTTCCTCGATTTCCTAACACAGAGTTTACACCGTGAGTTGTTCCTCAATCCATCCAATGTGCAGGCTGCTGGATTTATGGCTAGGGAAATACCCACTGCTTTCCCCCCGAAATCCAAGTTCCTCTGGTTTCCTTGTCCATCCTGGGTTGCTCCTCTGTGAAGCCAGAGGAGCTCCCGTGCTGCTTTTTCAGGGTGCTGATGTTTAATTGATTAAATCTGGGATTCAAAATCTCTTCCAGTGCGAGACTCGAGCCTGCTGGAAATCAAAGAGGACACAGACCTGGATCCAGAGGAGAACAGCACTGTCTTCATGGGAATCCTCATCAAGGGGCTGGCCAAGCTGAAGAAAATCCCAGAAACTGTGAAAGCCATCCAGGATCGCCTGGAGCAGGAGCTCAAGCAGATCGTGAAGCGCTCCACCACTCAGGTGGCTGACAATGGGTACCAGAGAGGGGAGAACATTTCCCAGGAAAACCAGCCTAGGTAAGGATATTTCAACTCCCAGCCCTTGATTGCTGCAAAAAAGAAAGAAAAAACAAGTCCTAATTGATAATAGGACTTGAAATGAGAAAATTCAGCTCAGTGTGGCAGAGTCCAATTAAGCTGATGCAGGTGCAGAGCTTTGAAATCATGTATGGAACTAATTCTATCACAAATGTATGGCCAAGTCTCTTAATTGTTTTGCAGCCCCATTTACGTTAATAGCAAGGTGCGGAAGCCAAATGAGCTCTGTGTTTGTGCTGCTCCTCAGAATTCACTGGAACTGGCCTTTGGAAGAAAAAAAACAAAAAAAGATTCCAGCAGGAATCTCTTCCAGCTGAAATCTTCATCTCCACATTGTCATGATGGTTGTGCAAAGGGAATTAATGGCAGGAAAGTCAAGTGTGGATCTTCGTTATGTGTGATATTTGTAGTGGAAAATCACTCCCAAGGAAAACATCAGCTTGATAAAGACTCCTTTCTTAATTCCTCTCATTAGCACTGCTGTGGAAACAGTTCTGTTGTGGAGAATCTGTGGAGTTACAGTGCTGATAACTCAGTGAAAATGAGCTTTGTTTTTAGGTGGGTCAGGAGGCAGAATTGTAGTTTTTACTGCCAAGAGTGTAAGATATTCTTGATCCTTGTTTTATGAATCGGTCTGGAGAGGTTGTGTGGCTCCTGGTTGTCTGTTGGAATTGATAGATTGGATCAGATCATATTTCAATGACATTAACCTGCCCAGAGGGTTGGGTGAGGCACAGAAAGGTTTAATGGGTTTTGGTATCTCCAGGAGGCTGAGAGCCTTTAAGATGCTCATATTCTAAAACCACGAAAAGTGGCTTGAATTCCTGTTGAGTACAGAGATAATTAGAACTGGTTCTAAACCTAAATCACACATGAAGTTTACAGCAAGCAGGTGAACTCATTTCTATTGAAATGAATAAATTAGAGGATGGAAGGGTGTCCCCACCCCTTAAATTAGCTCCAGTTCTAAATCAAAGCTCAGAGACATCAGGGGAAAAATAAATCTGAACAGCAAGGCCCTGCTGCTTCAGCAGAGCTCTGTAAGACCCCAAATTTGAGCCCAAAACTGCTGGACTGTTCTTTAGGTGATCCTTGAAGTCCCTTCCAACCCAAACCGTTCTGAGGATGAGGCTGATCTATTTGGGGAAATTTTGGTGTAATTCCTTTTGAGACCCCATGCAACAATTATTTAGAGCCCCTCTCCTTGTACAAGAGAGAAATAATTTGTAGAAGCTGGCCAGAAAAGCTGCAGATCTGATCTATCAACCACTGCTGATCTCAGTTTAAATTTAACTCACTTTTCCTTCCCTACTTTCATAATCAGCTTTGCCATGTAGGTTTCTGCAGCCACCTTTTACATTTGTTTGTAAAAATATGATTAATTACTCCCAAATTTTGAAACTCTAGATTTTTCTGGTTTGTGAGGACTCTTTGGGTGCTCTCTCAGATCCTCAGAGCCTTAGGAAGGGCAGGAGCAGGTTTCAAGGTTTCCAACTTTGAAAACTCTACCTGAATCTCATCACAGTTTAGCTGAGCTCAGCTTTAAGTGAACCATTTTAAAGTCCAGGGAAATTGAACATTTTTAGATCTCTGTGCTTGAAAGAAGTTTATGGAGCAAGGCTTAAATATAGGAATGGCCACTGCTTAATCCTTAATTAGTGGCTCATTAGTCACACCTTCATGTTTAGAAATCTTTATCTGGGGTTGTGGAGGACAGAGAGTCTCAGAAGAGGCCGTGTTGAGTTTCCTTGTGGTGCTGCTGCACAAACCTCAAAATTCAGGGGCTCTCCTGAGTTTTGAAAGAGTTTGGACTTCAGAATGACAACGTGGAGGGAAAGAAACATTAAAAATCCAGTCCAAGGAGAGACGGGGGTTTAACACATTTGCTCCTGAATCCTCTTGCTTGGATTCCATGTGCTTTTCCCTACACATCCATATTATATTTTGACTTTTGCCCTCCTCTCCAGGCTTGGAAATGAAGGCAGGAATTCTGTCCAGGCCACCCCTGTGACCAGGCACAGACTGAAATGCCTGAATTGTCATTAAAGTCCTCTCTCAGGTGGCAGCAGTCACTGTGCATCACTTCACTCCCATCACTGCCTGGACCATGGCAGTCCCTCCTGGGTGTGTGGCACTGTCCCCAACACATTTCCCTTCTCTCTGGGGGCAGGGGTGACTGTGAGGTGGCTGTGACAAAGTGCCTGAGCCTCCTGGCACTGCTCAGCTCAGGGCATTCCCTGCTCCAATCCCAGCCAGGTCAGATTATTTCATGGGTTTTGTCTCGTTGCCTGTGTCTCTTTTGGGTCACCTCCCTTCAAAAATGACCTGACAGATTTATAGGATTTTTAGGGGAAAGGAAAAATGAAGAGGTGCCGGTTAAGCTGAAAACAGGGAGATGTGGGAATGCAATGATGAGAGTGGAAAATGCAACTGATGCTGGATTGTGGATCTGGGGGGTTTCATGTCCACATGGGAATAGGGAGACCCTGGAATTTCAAACAAAAATAACCAGATCAGTGTAGTATTATCTTAAACAAGTTGATAATGTGAGGTCAGGCTCATTTAGTGAGAATCAAGTGAATTTATCCAGCCCTCCAGGGAGCTCAGTTCTGCAGAGCTGTTCTTTGCTGGGGCACTAAGGAGGTGTAGGGAGAACTGAATTCTTGTTTGTCATGGGATGTTGGAGAACATTTTCTCAGTGGTAGAAAATTAATTTGGTTCCATAATGTCACATTTTTTAGCGTTTGCTGCTATCCTGAAATGAAGAAAAGGGATACACACACACAGAGTTTATTGGGTTTTGTTTGAATTGGGTGTCTTGGTTCCAGTGGTTCTTTATTTTTGAGTCGAGGAGGGCACAGATTAATTCAGAGGCTTGGAGCCAGGCTGGGAGAGCTGGGAGTGCTCACCTGGAGAAAAGAAGGCTCCTGGGCTTAAAGGGTCCTAAAGGAGCTCCAGGAGAGCTGGAGAGGGACTGGGGACAAGGCCTGGAGGGACAGGACACAGGGAATGGCTTCAAACTGGAAAACTGAATTTGGATGGGATATTGGGAAGGAATTCCTGACTGGGAGAGTGGGGAGAGGCTGGGATGGATTTCCCAGAGAAGCTGTGGCTGCTCCATCCCTGGAAGTGTTCAAAGCCAGGCTGGACAGGGCAAAGGGACAATCTTGAGCTTGTCCCCAAACCCATTCCCCATTCCTTTGAACGCTGAAATGCTGGAGAAGGAGCGGGAGCAGCTCCAACCCCGCAGCCGATGCCGTGTCCTGCCCTGGGGATCGCAGCTTCTGCTGGGCAGACTTGGGAGCATGTGGTGGCTCCGAAGCTGCTGCAGGAAATGTGATGGAGCCTGTCTGTCAGAGCCACAAGTGCCTAACATATGGATTTGGGAAGTGTTATCCTCACGTTTCGCTGGGGTTACGTGGGGACTCGAGTTGCTCATTCAACGGCGCTGAACTCCGCCGGGATTTCTCTGCTCTCAAACGGTGAAAAGTCTGATGGTGTTGCCTCGCCACAAACGGTTCAGGAGTTTGCAAAGGTGCTTTAATTATAATAATTGGGCAGTAAGGAACCCACAGGAGCAGGTACAGTGCAGTACATTTCTATGAGGTTATGACTATAGCAAATGGAGGAGTGAAATCATGGTGAGTGATGAGGGTTGATATTTTAGCTTTCTGATACTTCCTGTTGTTTGGAACCTGCCATATTAATTTATTAATTCAGAAGTAATTATTTTTATCCTGTTTGTGTGGCTTAAGTTAGTTTTTATTACCCTGATGTGTTTTTTTCTGGGGGAAGGGCCAGGTTGTTTCCCTCCCTGCCTGCAGCCCTACCTGGGGTCTCACAATGGGCTCTAATTTTACGTCAATCTAGTTTAATTACTGTGGTCCACTTTAATTAATGGGTTTGTCCTCCCTGTAGCCCCAAACAGGACACTTTTAAAGTGAGCAATGCTAATATAAGGAAGGGAACGAGGAGGAAAATCCTCAGGAGTGTTCAGGTACCAAACCTGAGCTCAAACGAGAGTTTGAATCCAGGTGACCTCAGCACGTCACAAAGCGCAGTTCCCTGTCCCCCTGCCCTGCTCTACAGGCAGTATCCTGCCCGTGGAACATTCCAGAAGCTGAGCAGGCCTGTTTCCACGGTCCCCAGGTTGCTGCTGGAGCTGCTGGAGCTGCTCTTTGACAAGTTCAACGCCGTGGCCGCCGCGCACTCGGTGGTGCTGGGCCACCTGCAGCAGACTGTGGCCTCCCCCTGCAGCCAGCACGACGGGGACATCAAGCTCTACGACATGGTGGACGTGTGGGTGAAGATCCAGGATGTCCTGCAGGTAAGGATCCTTCAGGATTCCCTTGGAAATTGCAATTTCAGCCTTTAGAACCAGTTCCAGAGAACGCCTGTCATGCTCAACATTCAGATTCGTCTCGATTTTTTTGGGAAGTGGCCACGTTTCCAACAGATTGTAAAACTCCAAAGAGTTTAAATATCAGCAAAAAAAAAAAAAATCCCGTGGATTCATCCTTCTGGTGTTTGGAAAGGTTGATTCCTTTTGCCTAGCAAGTGATTTATCAGCAGCTTTCAAAGTGACATTTTTGTTCTGTGTTACCATGTCATGCCTGTCTTATAAAGTGTCACAGCTCTAATGGCTTGTCTTGTGCTGTCACTGTGGCTGGCTTTGAGGCAGCTGAGACACTTTGCTGCCGGCGTGTTTGCAGCAATTCCTGACTTGATTCTTCCTCTTAACTGCAAGAGACTAAAGCTGGGCCTTGCTCAGGTTTTATTCAGGTGCTGGCCCTTGCTCAGGCTTTATTCAGGTGCTGGGCCTTGCTCAGGCTTTATTCAGGTGCTGGGCCTTGCTCAGGCTTTATTCAGGTGCTGGGCCTTGCTCAGGCTTTATTCAGGTGCTGGGCCTTGCTCAGGCTTTATTCAGATGCTGGCCCTTGCTCAGGCTTTATTCAGGTGCTGGGCCTTGCTCAGGCTTTATTCAGGTGCTGGGCCTTGCTCAGGCTTTATTCAGGTGTTGTGGTTTGCTCAGGTTTTATTCAGATGCTGGCCCTTGCTCAGGCTTTATTCAGGTGCTGTGTCTTGCTCAGGTTTTATTCAGGTGCTGGGCCTTGCTCAGGCTTTATTCAGGTGCTGTGTCTTGCTCGGGTTTTATTCAGGTGTTGTGGTTTGCTCAGGCTTTATTCAGGTGCTGGGCCTTGCTCAGGTTTTATTCAGGTGCTGGGCCTTGCTCAGGTTTTATTCAGGTGCTGGGCCTTGCTCAGGCTTTATTCAGGTGCTGGGCCTTGCTCAGGCTTTATTCAGGTGCTGGGCCTTGCTCGGGTTTTATTCAGGTGCTGGGCCTGGCTCAGGTTTTATTCAGGTGCTGGGCCTCTCACCCGGGGATCTGAGGCTCTCTCAAGCAGCAGAGCTCTCATCTGTCACATGTCTCTTCTCTCATCCTTGCTGTTTCACACATTTATTATATTTTTTTATTGATTTAGTTGGAGATTACCTTAATACACAGCACACAGGTGGAGAACTTGAATTGGGATGTCATAGGGGAGGTCAAAGAAGTGAACCTGGCATTATTTACTTTATGGTGGTCATTCCAAATCGCTCTCTGCCTCCTGATCTAACTCACTTTCTCAGTTTTGGGCTGCTTTTGAAGTGTTGCTCTGCAGGATTGGTTGACTGTGCAGTGATACAATTTTTTTCCTCACACAAATGTGTGCAAAGCATGAATTTAAATACTTTTAAATTTTACCTTACAGTAAATGTGAGGTGTGGGCCTTCAGTTCCCTCCACTGACTCCTTACCCGCATTTTTGTCTTTCTAGAGGAATTATTATTAAAGAAATCTCAGTCATTTTCCCCCATGCCACAAACTTGCAGCTCCCTTCAATACTTTTATTGCAGAATTTTGCTTGGGAATGTCAAGAGGTTCATGATGAGTTTTCTGAACCAAAAAATGTCCCAGAATCCCAGAATTGAAGTGGCTCTCTAAAAGTGAAAAATTAAATTTAAGGACCTGTGGAATGGGTTTGGAATGAGGAATTTGCAACCATTTTCCTCTAATCCATGAGGTCCAGAAAAACTTTGAGCTTTGAGTTCTGCAGATTTTACTCCAGAAAGACAAAACCTTGGGGTGAGAATCTCCCCAAGATCATTCCTTCAGTGCACCAGAACATCAAGGCTGGATATTCCCGTCCGCAGTGGGAGTTTGGGATGGGTTCAGTCCTGGTGTGTGGTGAAATCTGGAGTGATTTCTGCTGGCTCTTCCTGAACAATGTTGATGGAACTCCAAAGTCCATGGAGGTGTGAGCACTGAGGAGTGAAAGTTCTCTCTCTGAGCTGGGGAGACAAATTTTGACCAAGATCTCTGGAAAAGGTGTGCCAAGAAAAACACAACAACCCACTTGAAAAAGTTTCACTGCTCTTGGGTGTCAGAAAAGCTTCCAAAAGAGCTTTTACAATGCATAAAAGCAGCACTTTAATATCCATAATCTCTTGCTGGTTTAGGGTATGAGATGAGCTTTGACTGGCATGAAAGGGAGGAAATGCTGCATTTCTTTGTTCAAAATCTTGTGGGTGTTTGTACTTTAGTTCCTCTGGAGTGGCTTAAAATATTTTTACCTTAAAGTGTGGGAAAAAACCCTTTGATCCCAAAGCCTAAATTATCTCTAGCCTGCTTTTCTGAATGAGGATCATTCTTGGAGAGGACATCTTTACATTTGCAGCAGGGGGGAAGAGAAAACTCGGTTTTTAAAGTGTTTAAAGGTGTTGGGGGAGGCTGAAAACTTGGAGGAAGTGGCTCAGGGAAAAGATGCAATTCCTTCAAATCCCAATGAACGGAATTTAGTCCCCACACAGAACAACATCAAACAAGTGTAGATAATGTTCTGTACGTGTGTGCATTGTGCATCTCTGCGTGTGAAATTCATTAAAACAGAGTTCTCTCTCCGTGTCTGTGGGACAAAAATAAGGGATAAATAATAGAAATAATGGCAGCTCGTGGTGGGCTGGAAATTATTGGGGTTTGGGGGGGGGAAGAAATTGTTTTCTGCTCATTTTTGGAGCTAGGTTTCTGAAAGCTCCCTAATAACTGCAGCAGGCACTGTGGTGTAGTGAGAGGTGGCTCAGCACTGAGCAGTGCTGAGATACAAAACATGCAGGTATTAAATATTTTTGACCTTCTCTGAGAACGGAGGAATAACACAGAAGACAGAGTGACCTTTTCCCAGTGGGTGGTGGAATGCTAGAAAACAAACAAACACCGAAAAAAAAGCAGTTTGTCAAAATATTAGAGCAGCCTTGTTCAGGAAAACACTGTTTGAAGTGATTTCCTTGTCCCACAGCCAGTGTAACTCATGGTTATGTTGTTCTATCAGTGGGAGAGGGTTGAAAATTTGTTTAAATTTTAACTTGGCTTTTTTTATTGAGCTCCTCAGTGCAGGAGTGAAGGGAGAATCCTCTTGCACAACCTCATTGATGTGGGATCAGGGGCTTGGCTGGAGAGAGCTGGGAGCTGTGTGTCACATGAGTGGTTGTGTCAGGAGAATGCACTGAGGGAATTCTGAAGTTCTCTGGGATGATTCAGTGCCTGTTGGAGTGAGTCCAGAGGAACCCCTCTGCTCTGGAGCCAGGCTGGGAGAGCTGGGGGTGCTCACCTGGAGAGGAGAAGGCTCCAGAGAGAGCTTCCAGAACATTCTAGGGGCTAAGGCATTCATTCTGGTGACTAAATTCCATTCTAGGGGCTCCAGGAGAGCTGCAGAGGGACTGGGGACAAGGCCTGGAGGGACAGGACACAGGGAATGCTGCAGGATGACACAAACTACCAAAGACTTGTCCTGTTGGTGCCATGAGCCCTCATCAGCTCAGCCTGGAGCTCTTTGCCTCCAAGGAAGAGATCTCTCCTTTCTTAGTGAATTTGTAGTTGCTGATTCTCCATTTTTTTTGGGGTCTATATTTTCCTGCCTCCCACAGAAGAGAGGGAAAATCACACGTATTTTCTCTGGGACGTAAATCTTCAGCAGCCTCTCTGTTGAGAAGACACTGACAACTAATATGTTCCTTTTTTGGGGCTTTTTCTGTCTAATGCTTTCCTGTGTTTTCCAAAATTGGTGTCATTTAGCAGCCCAAACATTGCTGAAACCATAAGGGAACCGGGGAAGGAGGAACTGGAGCCTCTCCTCTCTGCCCACACACTCCTGTGGTGCTGCAGCAGAGCTGGAGATATCAGACACTGAGCACTGAGAAACCTCTCTTAAGGATGCTCCAACATCCTCACATCCTTCCTTATTAAAAAGGAATGGCATTTGAGGGAGGCAGCAGGGAAATTTGGATCATTTTGTGCCTCAGAGCTGAGTCTGGTGACGGGCAGTGGGAGTTATCTCACAGAAAAGCTGCGTTTAAATTGCATTTGCTGCCACACTCGTGCAGGACTCCTGGGAGAGCACCTGGAGCTGCATTTCAGGGCTCTGCTGCTGGAACTTGTCCCTCTCTGGTTTTTGAATGAATGAATGGCATAAAATATTGGTCCCCTCCAGCACACAGGTGAGCAGGGGAAGGTCTGTGCAGCTCAGCAGCCTCAGGTACTCAATGGGAAAAGTGTGGAGAGGTTTCAGCTCCATCCCAGCCTGTGCCAGCTTTGCTGCTTCCTTTTCCACAGCCCAGGATGCTTTCCTTGCTCTGGCAGCAGTGCTCATTCTCCTGTCAGCAATCTCATTGGAGGGATTGGCTGATTTGGCCAAGGCTTTGCTGCTGGCTGCTCAGGTCCCTGAGCTGTGGCAGGGCTGGCACAGGAGCAGGCCAAGGAGGGAATTCAGGATGGAAAAGGGTTTTTGTATCAATTCTATCAACTCTCTCATGGAAAACCCAAGTGGATTTTGCTGGGTGGCTCAACCCAGACATGAACCTTTGTATTTAAAAGCTGTTTGTGACACACTTGATCCACAAATCAGCTCCTTGCTGAGAGCTGTTAATGGGCCATAAATCCTGGCTGGGATGTCAGAGCAATATCTGAGATTGCTGCTGCCTTTGGGAGCTTCACCAGGTGATGCTCTGAACCCCAAGCAGTTATTTTTCACCCAGTGTCCCCACAGATATTTAAATGGCTTTGTGGTCATCCTCCACATAATGGGCCTGCCAGTCTTTGTGGTTCTTTTAAAATGGTCTGAGGTGTGTGGAGCTGCTGCCTTTGGATTCCTGACTGGTTTGTCTCATTAATGCTCATCTCATTGAGAGGACATTGGTCATTAAAGGGATTTCTCTGCAAATTTAAAAATAAAAAAAAAAATACAGCTTCACTCAGTCTCCAGCAGGAGAGAGTGAGGAGGGAGAATTCCACTCTGTCAGGATGCTGATATTTAAAAATGGAATTTCAATCCTTACAGTAGGTCACTTGATACTTTTTTTTTCCCCCCTGTTATTTGAAGTGAGCTCAGCACATGCAGGAACAAATCCAGCAGGGTGTTACACAGCAAATATGTGCTGCTAACAGGAGAATTTCTGGGCAAGTTCATGGTCCAGGAAGAGTTTCATCTTTCTGGATCTAGGAAGGGACCAGCTGATTCTGCAGGAAGGTATTGCTTTCAATTTTGGCCTTGCCAAAAAGGTTTGTAATGTTCTGCCTCCCTTCCATGTTAAAGTATTTTATAAATTCGCTCCAATTTGCCTAAAAATTGAAGTCTTCTTGTAATTTCAAACAGCAAATAAATTGGTATGTTTGTTAATCTCTTAAGAAGGTGCACTTGGAATTTGGGATGGTGGAAATCACCTTGATAAAGGTGGAAAAACATCTCAGGAAATGCAGAAAGATTCCATGGAGCCAACAGGAGATGCCAATGTCATCGTGGCCTTTTAAAAACAAAGAATATAAATCAGAAATGCCCCCAAAATGAATCTGTTTTCTCTTTGACTGGACAATCCTGGCTGAGCTGTGTTCAAAACCAACTGAATTATGTGGTAACAGGTACCTGGAGGAGCTCCAGAGCTGAGCTGGCTGCAGCCATGGGATGATTTTCTTTCCCAGAATGTCCCTTTTTAACCAAGCTGTGCCAGATTTTATTTTCTATTCTCTTAGCAGGGTGACAGAGCAGGATTTTTTTTTTCTCCCATACTCCTGCATTAACAACTTTTGTTTGGACACTTTTTATCCCAGAGCTGTTGATCCGATGCATTTCAATAAACACCAGCAATTTATGCTGAAGTTCAAAGAAATCAATCCCAGAATAAAAATTATTTGTTTGAACAGTGCAGCTCTTTGTAGAGGAGGTCAGTGAGCTTGGGGGAATTCTTTTAAAAAAATAACTCCTTTAATGAAATATTTGCAGATTTATGAGCAAGGAAAAAAATTGATCATCTTTTTTCCATGCTGTAGAGCATCAAACTGCTGTGAACTTCATTTAAGGTGGAGTTTCCTTTTAATTATCCATCACATTTTAGTTATATTATAGTTTTAAAGGGGTTTTGGAGTTTATGCCTAAATATTCAAGTCATTCAATCCACGTGAGTTAAAAGCAACCTCAACTCTCTGCTGGAAGTGCTGAAAAAAGGTGCCCAAACTCTCATAGAGAGAAATCATTTCAAAAAGCTGTTTGGTGGAGTTGTGAAAGTCCAAGTCAGCTCTGCTGGGTGCAAGGCTGAGAGGAAAAGGTTGGGAATGCAGGATGGGGAATGACAAATTCCCTACCTTGTGCCTTGTGAACCCCAGGCCATCATTAAATCCTTTTTAATTGATACAACTTGAGAACACAACTTTTTTTCAGCTTTTTTTTTCCCCCAGTGATGCCACTTGGAAGATTTTCTTTCCCAAGTTGGAAGATTCTCCTTGGAATCTTCCTTGGAAGATTCTCTTGTCAAGGACTAAGAGGAGTGAGAAGTGACCATCACACCTGATGTGATTCTAACAGGAGTGTGAGTTTTGGAAGGGAAGGATGCAGAATTCCCAGCCTGTCCAGGGATTTTTAGTTTTCATCCTCTTGGAGCTGATAACTAACGGGATATTGTGGAAGAAATGGAAACTCTGCAGCAGATTTGTGCCGTATCTTTTATTTGAACCATTTTTTGGAGCAGTTTTGTCAGCTCTGATGTGGATCTTTTTTTTTCCCCATTTTCTGTCAGCGTCTGCTGCACTTCATCCCTGCTTTCAGCTGGAATTAGGAGGTGCTCCAAGGAGTTCATCAGCATTTGTGGACGTGTTTTATAGGACCATAAAACGTCTCCTGTGATGTGCTGAGCTCACACTCTGGCCTTGTGTGAGCAGCTTTCAAGGCTGCACCTCATTCCCTTCCCAGCACCATCAAACCCCTGTGAAAGGAAAAAGGCCAAAAATTCCTTCCATGCAGGCAAATTCCTGCGAATGGGAGACAGGAGCTGATCCCTGAGGGAGATGTTTGGGAATTGTTTTGCTTAAAAGCCTTTCCTGCCCCTGTGCTGTGCTTTTTGTCCTCACCACGCGTGACATTTGCAAAACCTTCGGGTAGAATCTTATTTTTTCCTGAGGTTTTCCAGCTCTTGCTGTTTCTTTCTTAATAGGAAATCTCTGCTTTTATTTTGGGGGGCCTGGAGGCTTTTTTCTGTATAGAATTGCATCAGCTAAAATTTTTCTACAGAATCACAGAACGGTTTGGCATGAAAAGGATCTTCCAGATCATCTCATTCCAAAACCCTGTGCCATGGGCAGGGACACCTTCTCCTAGCCCAGGTTCCTCCAAGCCCCATCCAACCCTTCTGCAGGCTTTGGGATTTTATTTTGTACCTTTTTATTATGGCTGTGTTGTTCAGCTGCTTTTTGAGGTGGTTTTATTCAGGAATTTTGCAAATACCTCTTGGTGAGTTTTGAGCAGTAGATCATTGGGTTTCAGTAGATAAAGATAATAAAAAATGGATAATGAGGACTTGAGTGATTCTTGAGGGCAGCTCCATCCTCTGAAAAAGTATTTAAACACATAATTAACGCTGAAATTTTTTTTCTTAATTGTTTTACATTCATTTTTTGGCTTCAGCCATGTTCATTGTACCAAGTTTTAGCCACTCAGCTCCAAAAGTCCAGGTTCCTCCAAGCCCCATCCAACCCTTCTGCAGGCTTTGGGATTTTATTTTGTACCTTTTTATTATGGCTGTGTTGCCCAGCTTCTTTTTGAGGTGCTTTTATTTAGGAATTTTGCAAATATCTTTTGGTGGGTTGTGAGCAATCGATCACTGAGTTTCTATGTGCAAAGGGTTCCAGTAGACAAAACAAAGATTATAAATAATGGATAATAAGGACTTGAGTTGGACTGTGATTCTTGAGGGCAGCTCCATCCTCTGAAAAAGTATTTAAACACATAATCAACCCTGACATTTTTTTTTCTTAATTATTTACATTCATTTTTTGGCTTCAGCCATATTCACTGTACCAAGTTTTAGCCACTCAGCTCCAAAAGGATCTCATTTCTGCTTCCAAATTTCTCATCTAAACGTGTCTGTACAAGCCAGCAGCAAGTGGCTGATGATTCACTGATGTTCTCAGGGTTGAGAGAGGCTGCAGAGCTCCCAGCCTGCCTGTGCTGAGAGAAATGACAAATTCCCAGTTCATGCTGGGAGCAACCAATTCCCTCCACCCCCAAACCCTTCTGTTCCTCTCAGCAGGGTTCCACTCGTGGCTCTGTGGGTTCAGTGTTCTTGGACATCTAAACATGCACTTAAAACTGCATTTATTTGTCAGAAATAAACTGAGGAGAAGCTGCTTTCCCTCTGTTCCTATGGCTGAAATGGAAAATATTCCATCCCTTCCTTTGTGGGAAGTGCCAATACGACATAGATTCCAAAATGGTTTTTTATTTCTTTATTAGAAATGGTCTGATTTCATCTCTTTTTAAGTGAACTGCAGAACTGTTTCAAAAATCTGAACTAAAATAACAAATTAGATTTGTTTCATCTCACTTTAATTTTTTTTTTAATGTGCTTTTAGATTGGAGGAATTTCCCTAATGGGAGAATCACGGAGTGGTTTGATTGGAAAGGATCTGGAATTAGATGAGCTTCCAAATCCCTTCCAACCCAAACCATCCTGTCATTCTAGAACAGGAAAGACCCTTATTTATCCAAATGCAGAATTTAAATACAAAAACAACAGCAGGATTTGCCAACATATTCATTGTTGGAATCAAACAACTGGAGAGGAGTCACCGTGACCATGCTGGGAACCAGGGAAACCAAATTCCACCTGGGAAAAAGGGGGCAGGAGGGACTCAGGTAATTAAATGTGACCTGTGTACAGTGATTTTACTCTCAGGGTGTAATTAAATGCCCTGGAAAGCTCTTTGGGGTCTTCATTTACTGCCAGAGGCCAAAGAATTGTGCCTGTGGGTGTGCCCTGGGTGATGCTGGGAGCATTAAAAAACCAACAATATTTGCATTATTAATTCACTTTTTCCAGTCAGAAAAGTTTTATTTTTCTCTGCTTGGAAAAATAAAACCCCAAAATCCTGAATAGCAACACCAGGAGAGAAGGAAAAAATCCCTGTGTGCTCCACTCTGGGCCTGGTGCTGTTATTGAGTGGAGCTTTGCCCTTTATTTTTAGTGCTCCAGAGCCCTGGAGTGTCACTGATCACTTCTTGCCACGGTTCCTGTGGGTGAAATGTTATTTTCCAGTGGAAAATGTGGTGGTGGTGCCCACAATTCCCAGTGCAGCACTGACTGAGAGGGCCTGTAAAGTGCTCTAAAAATAATTCTCAGATTGTTAACTCAGGCCTTGTTTTTCCTGCAGTTTCTGGGGTGAAACCATGCCATGAATTTCTGTGATGGATGAGGTTTTTCCAAAAGAGCCAAAGGCATTTAGGATCTAAACTCCCTTGGCAATCTGGTGGGAATTGGACAACTAATTACTTTGGATTCTCGGGAAAATCCCAGGTCTAATTTGGTATTACAATAACATGGTTTTAAAGGAAGGTAAAACCTCCAAGAAAAATAACTTTTGGTGTAATTTTTAGTTTGGTTTTTTTTTTTAATAGACAGGAGAGCAGCTTTTGTGGCCAATTCTCCTGTGTTGAACCTCCTTTGGAAAAGCTTTGGAGATTGAAGGGATGGATGGACTGGATGCTGCCTTTCCCAAGGGCTGACCCATGGCCTTGTGCAAAACCTGAGATGAAAACACGAGCAGGGCTCTTGTCTGATGCACTCCAATTACACAGAGGTTAATTGCGTCATTAATTTTCTCTCCTGGGCTTTAAGCAGTTGGAATCTGCTGCCCGTGATAGGGAGAATAATCCAAATCAGTTCCACCTCCCAGCAGGTCAGTAAATAAATAAATCAGAGCAGTCCCTTCGGTGGAACATCCAAAATCTGGTTTTTACTGCCAAAGGACACCGGGACAACCCAGCAGACACAATAAAAGGATGATCTCACTTTATTACAGGGATTTTTGGTGCTCATTCCCTGCCTGCTCCATCAGGGTGGGAAAAACTGCATTTTCCAGCCCCTTTTTGCTGCCATGGTGCCCCTAAATTGTTCCTCTCGTGATGATTTGCTTGAATTCACTTTCCCTTAGAAGCCCCTCTTGATCCTCAGGTGGAAAAATGAAGGCGTTCCCAGAGATTCTGTGGCTTTGCAAGTGATTTTATTTAGGAATTCGTAGGGAGTTGGTGAAGAATTCTCTGCAAACTTTGTGAACTCTCAGGAAAAGTGATGCTGATTGCTCCCTGTTAAAGTCACAGATCCAGGCTTGGAGTGCAGGTTTCCCACAGGACACTTTTCTTTCCAGTGGGGCCAGTTTTAAGCTGTGGGTTTGTGAGGTTCATCTCTGCCATGTCCACACTGATTTTTTGTTTTCAGTGTCCTGCCTGCCTTGCAGTTCTTCAGTGCTCACCAGCACTGCTTGGGCATTTAGAAAACAGAGATTTGAAAATATTTCTCAGGAATTCTGCACTTTTGCCTTCACACTCAGAGGGGAATAGTGGAAAAACAGAGGATTCCAGAGGATGGTGCATTTGTGAAAATCATTTCCAGTGCACGGTGAGGTTTTGGTTCTGCTTTTGGTGTGGGGACAGGCCAAACCCCGGGAAAACACCACGCTGCAAGCAAAACTGGAGCATCCTGATTCAGCTTTTGAGTGGGAAGTGGGATTGGAGGAGAGAGAATTCCATGCCTGCCTTCATGAGTGGGTCAGGACGGGGCTGCCACAGCAGCAACTCATTAACACAGAGCCTGGAGCAGAACTGTGACTCTCTTCGTGTTAATTATTAATCTGTCATCTTCAAATCTTAGCATTTTGGAGCTGTTTGGAAGGATGAGGGGCTTGCAACTTGGATGATCTTCAAGGTCCCTTCGCAGCCCGTTCGGGGATTCTGTGATCTGTGTGCAGCAGGAGCCTCAGTGCATCTGGGTTGATGCACATCAGAGGAGGTGATTTGCAGGAATTTGTACAGTCAGCCTTCCCTTAACGGCAACCTGTGTGATTCCTCGAATCCTCTGAGGTTGCAGGTTGTAAAAAGCAGGTTAGAATTTGATGCTGGTATTCCCAAATCCCCCTTTCCTTAGCGAAGATCCTTTCAGCATAATGTTCTTTGGTTTAATATTCTTCAGAGACTGAGTTTGAGCGATGTTCTTTGTTACTCACACCTCATATCTGCTGTTTTGCCTCTGCTCCCTTTGCTTGATCTCTGAGCTGTGTTTTCTGAGAGCCAGCCAGATGTTAAGCTGAATTTTTACCCTGGCATTCTCAATGTGTTCCGCGCACAACGATTTCCTCGCGCTCTCGGTCCGCCCCAACGCGCTTCGACGTTGGCTGCAAAGCCACCTGGACCAAAATCCCGACATCAAACACGGAGTGAAGGGATCCTGCACTCACATTTTAGGAGATTTATCTCCAAGGTCACCAAAATGTGCTCTGCCTCTCCTTTCTTGTCACTCTGGGTGGGTCATTCCTTGCCTGCTGCTCAACCCCCTGGGAAGCGCCAGCCTTGGCATTTTCTGGGAGTGCTTTTTTTAAGGCTGAGGGTTCAAACTGAAGGTTTGGTTAAACGTTCTTCTATTTTATGTTTCGTTTTGCTGCGAGCTAGAAAATTACCAGTTGCCTTAAAGATCAAGTTGAGGGTTCACAGATTAATTGATGGTCTAAAAACAGCCTCCTGTGATATTTCCTCATGGCCTGTGTAGGATTATTGTGCGATCTGGTAGGGAATTGTTCTTTTGGATGCATAATTTTGTGCTGTGTTCGTGATCCTGGGGGCTTTTGCCTTTCTTTTGAAAGGTGGTGCAGAAGGAATGCGAATCCCTTTGACATTTCCAAGCGACAGCCCCCTCAAAATCGTAACTCAGTGTCTGCTGAAGGAGTAAATGCTGGAAAACAGGGGCAGCCTGGTGAGCAAATCCATCCAGGGCAGGGCAATGCAGTTAAATTCAGGAGGAATTCAGAAATTCTCTATTTTTTTTCTATTTGAGGAGCAGACATGTGGCTTCTTCTGTATTGAACAGGGGGTTCTTCCACACCCCCACCTTCCCTGTCATCCAATGGCCATAAATTCCTGAAAACATCTTTATCTTTCTACTGTAGCCCTGGCTGAGAAGTCAAAACTTCCTGAGGGTGTGGAGAGTATTTAAAACACCTTCACGAGCAGAGAACTGAAACTTGCGGAGTTTTTTTGGGTGCTCGAAAAGGCTCTGCATGATATTGGTGAATTTGTGGTCACAGGGGTTGTTGCTCCTTTTAAGCTTCCCAGTGCCATGTTTGGGGTTTTTTGGGATGTTGTGCTAATGTGGCATTAAGGAAGGGAAACAAAAGCAATGGTTTGTCCATTATAGAGGGGAAAAAACTGATCATTTTGGGCTGTAACTGATTTGGGTTTGTGGGGTTTTTTGCCTTTCTAAATTGTCTGGTTGTGTCAAACTTCAGTGTCCATGAATTCCTGACAATGTCTTTATCTTTCCACTGTAGCCCTGGCTGAGATGTTGGAAATGCAAAACTTCCTGAGGGTGTGGAGGGTGTTTAAACACCTTCATGAGCAGAGAACTGAAACTTGTGGAGTTTTTTTGGGTGCTCGAAAAGGCTCTGCATGATATTGGTGAATTTGTGGTCACAGGGGTTGTTGCTCCTTTTGAGCTTCCCAGTGCCATATTTGGGGTTTTTTGGGATGTTGTGCAAATGTGGCATTAAGGAAGAAAAACAAAAGCAACGGTTTGTCCATTATAGAGGGGAAAATTGATCATTTTGGGCTGTAACTGATTTGGATTTGTGGGGTTTTTTTGCCTTTCTGAATTGTCTGGTTGTGTCAAACTTCAGTGTCCATGAATTCCTGACAATGTCTTTATCTTTCCACTGTAGCCCTGGTTGAGATGTTGGAAAGCCAAAACTTCCTGAGGGTGTGGAGGGTATTTAAAACACCTACATGAGCAGAGAACTGAAACTTGTGGAGTTTTTAGGTGTCTTTATCTGCCTGAAAAGGCTCTGCATGATACTGGTGAATTTGTGGTCACAGGGGTTGTTGCTCCTTTTAAACTTCCCAGTGCCGTGTTTGGGGTTTTTTGGGATGTTGTGCTAATGTGGCATTAAGGAAGGAAAAAAAAAACAATGGTTTGTCCATTATAGAGGGGAAAAAATGGATCATTTTGGGCTGTAACTGATTTGGATTTGTGGGGTTTTTTGCCTTTCTAAACTGTCTGGTTGTGTCAAACTTCAGTGTCCATGAATTCCTGAAAATGTCGTTCTTTCCACTGTAGCCCTGGCTTAGAGGTTGGAAATGCAAAACTTATTGAGGGTGTGGAGGGTATTTGAAACATCTTCACGAGCAGAGAACTGAAACTTGTGGAGTTTTTTTGGGTGCTGGAAAAGGCTCTGCATGATATTGGTGAATTTGTGGTCACAGGGGTTGTTGCTCCTTTTGAGCTTTCCAGTGCCGTGTTTGGGGTTTTTTGGGATGTTGTGCTAATGTGGCATTAAGGAAGAAAAACAAAAGCAACGGTTTGTCCATTATAGAGGGGAAAATTGATCATTTTGGGCTGTAACTGATTTGGATTTGTGGGGTTTTTTTGCCTTTCTACATTGTCTGGTTGTGTCAAACTTCAGTGTCCGTGAATTCCTGACAATGTCTTTATCTTTCCACTGTAGCCCTGGCTGAGATGTTGGAAATGCAAAACTTCCTGAGGGTGTGGAGGGTGTTTAAAACACCTTCACGAGCAGAGAACTGAAACTTGTGGAGTTTTTTGGGTGCTGGAAAAGGCTCTGCATGATATTGGTGAATTTGTGGTCACAGGGGTTGTTGCTCCTTTTGAGCTTCCCAGTGCCATGTTTGGGGTTTTTTGGGATGTTGTGCTAATGTGGCATTAAGGAAGGAAACAAAAGCAACGGTTTGTCCATTATAGAGGGGAAAAACTGATCATTTTGGGCTGTAACTGATTTGGATTTGTGGGGTTTTTTGCCTTTCTAAACAGTTTGGTTGTATCAAACTTCAGTGTCCATGAATTCCTGACAATGTCTTCATCTTTCCACTGTAGCCCTGGCTGAGATGTTGGAAAGCCAAAACTTCTTGAGGGTGTGGAGGGTATTTAAAACATTTTTATGAGCAGAGAACTGAAAGTTTTGGAGTTTTTTTGGGTGCTTGAAAAGCCTCTGCATGATATTGAAAGAGCTGCCTGGTGAAAAAGTGCTAAAAATTCCTTTTAAGCTTCCCAGTGCCATGTTTGGGGTTTTTTGGGAAGTTGTGCTAATGTGGCATTAAGGAAGGAAAACAAAAGCAATGGTTTGTCCATTGTAGGTGGAAAAATTGATCATTTTGGGCTGTAACTGATTTGGATTTGTGGGGTTTTTTCACCTTTCTGAATTGTCTGGTTGTGTCAAACTTCAGTGTCCGTGAATTCCTGACAATGTCTTTATCTTTCCACTGTAGCCCTGGTTGAGATGTTGGAAAGGCAAAACTTCCTGAGGGTGTGGAGGGTATTTAAAACACCTTCATGAGCAGAGAACTGAAACTTGTGGAGTTTTTAGGTGTCTTTATCTGCCTGAAAAGGCTCTGCATGATATTGGTGAATTTGTGGTCACAGGGGTTGTTGCTCCTTTTGAGCTTCCCAGTGCCATGTTTGGGGTTTTTTGGGATGTTGTGCTAATGTGGCATTAAGGAAGGAAAAAAAAAACAATGGTTTGTCCATTATAGAGGGGAAAATTGATCATTTTGGGCTGTAACTGATTTGGCTTTGTGGGGTTTTTTGCCTTTCTAAATTGTCTGGTTGTGTCAAACTTCAGTGTCCATGAATTCCTGACTATGTCTTTATCTTTCCACTGTAGCCCTGGCTTAGAGGTTGGAAAGGCAAAACTTCCTGAGGGTGTGGAGGGTGTTTAAAACACCTTCATGAGCAGGGAACTGAAACTTGTGGAGTTTTTTTGGGTGCTGGAAAAGGCTCTGCATGATATTGGTGAATTTGTGGTCACAGGGGTTGTTGCTCCTTTTGAGCTTCCCAGTGCCATGTTTGGGGTTTTTTGGGAAGTTGTGCTAATGTGGCATTAAGGAAGGAAAACAAAAGCAATGGTTTGTCCATTATAGAGGGGAAAAACTGATCATTTTGGGCTGTAACTGATTTGGATTTGTGGGGTTTTTTGCCTTTCTGAATTGTCTGGTTGTGTCAAACTTCAGTGTCCATGAATTCCTGACAATGTCTTTATCTTTCCACTGTAGCCTTGGCTTAGATGTTGGAAAGCCAAAACTTCTTGAGGGTGTTGAGGGTATTTAAAACATTTTTATGAGCAGGGAACTGAAACTTGTGGAGTTTTTTGGGTATCTTTATCTGCCTGAACATGCTCTGCATGATATTGGTGAATTTGTGGTCCATTATAGGGGAAAAACCGATCATTTTGGGCTGTAACTGATTTGAATTTGTGGGGTTTTTTGCCTTGCTAAATCATCTGGTCGTGTCAAAATCATCCCAGCACCTCAGGAAGATGCTGATGATGCTGGCATTTCTGCACCTGCTTCATTTGGGTTTGCAAGGGAGGCCGGCGAGGCTGCCTGGGAGACTCGGCTGCGGCGATGTGCTGGCAAAGCAAAACACAGCCTGGTGCACTTTAATGAATCTCAAATCATTTCCACCTCGTATTTGCTGAACCTCAGCTTATTTCTGCACTCCTGAAAACAGCTCATTAATTGCAGGGAGCCTGACCATCCCTTTGGACAAAAGGAGTTGGGGCCAAATTAGAGTTTCTCTTAAGAAGAGCTGACTTTCTTTCCTTTTGATCGTCGCCGCAGCGGCCCTGGGTGGTTGTGTTTGTTTGAAAGGAGGCTTTGGGTAGGAAACATTCATTTTTTTGCTCTATCTGCCTCATTCTGTGTCTGAATTTTTACAGAATCGTGGAATGGGTGATTTGGGCACTCTTTGATGAGATTTGTCTACTCCAGGCTATCCCACACTGCAGGTGTGGCCTCTCCACCCACCCAAACTCCTGCTGGCATCTCCCTCAGCCTCTCAACCATCCCATTATTGGATTAAGATCACCTTTTTTGGGATAATCTATTCATATTTTAGTGATTTCCCCATCCTTGGATTAGAATCGCCTTTTTTTGGGACAATTGTTCATATTTTAGTGACTTCCCCATCTTTAGATCAGATTAACCTTTTTTGGGATAATCTGTTCATATTTCAGTGATTTCCCTATCCATGATCTTGTGTTTCCTGGAGGATGAGTTTGTAATCTATAAACACTCACACAAATTGTAAATCCAGCTTGATGCTGCTGCTTTCCTGCATGGATTGAAACCATCTCAGATTTAAATCTTGTTTCCTGTAGGATCTCAGGCCCCTCTCAGATCCTTCTTCTCCTGTAACACCCTCTCAGATCCTTGCTCTCCTGTAACATCCTCTCAGATCCTTGTTGTCCTGTAACACCCTCTCAGATCCTTGTTCTCCTGTAACACCCTCTCAGATCCTTGTTCTTCTGTAACACCCTCTCAGATCCTTGCTCTCCTGTGATGGGGCTGATGGAACAAGCTGGGTTATTTCGGAGCGTCAGATGGAGGCAGAGACTCTTCAGGAGCTGTTTTGTTGCTTGCCTGCTGTGTTTTCCTCATTCCCCAACCTCCCATCTTCCCTGAATTTACTGCTCTGCTCCTCCCTTACAGCTGCATTATTGTCTGCAACACTTCCTATTGATTTTGGGGATGATTTCCTTCGCTGAGCACAATTGTGAGGAATTGGAAGCCATTTGCTCAGGGAAGGATTTGGGGCTTGCTAAGATCTAGGAGATTGTTTAAAATCTCTTCTGTAGCCTGATTTGAGGAGGTTTGATATTCTTGTCATTTTATTAAGGCCTCTTGGTGCTTCCCTGTCTTTTTTTTGCTCGGCTTCGTTTGCAGCCAGCCGGAAAAGCTGTTTCATTTATGTCTCTAAAACCTTATGTCATGAATTCCATTTCCTAGTCCAGTTTGGGGTTCTCCAAACTGTTTCCTGAGAGCAAACCAGCAGAAAAAAATTCAATTTAGTCACTGTCAGATCGGTCTTGTGCAGGCTTGAGGGGAAAAAGGAGCATTTTTGAGGTGGAGAGAGATTTATTCCCAATATTTCCCCGTGAGCTGTGAATTATTGAGAGAAACAAATAATCCGCCAGAATTGGAAGAGATTCTTGCAAAATATTTCACTTCTAGGATTAGGGCCCAGAGTTTAGAAATCACCTGTTCCTATCTGATGTTTGAGGTGGGTTTTGCTGGGCCTGAATTTGCGCGTGTGGGGTCTCAGGGTTGTCAGGGAAGTTTGATTTATGGTGTGGGGAGTTGTGGCCCTGATCCAGAGGAGCAATTAATGGGATGGGCTGATGGAGGGACCCTCCCCAGGCTGGAAGTGGAGCCTGAGTGCTTTGCTGGCTCCTGGCCAGGCTGCCCAGGAGAAAAGAAATACATTTATAAGAAATATTGTATTTTTTATCATTTTCTACAATTTTCGTTTTCTAGAATCCCTAAAATTTTAGGGATTTTAGGGTGTGTGAGCAGGGCTGTGAATTGAACTGGGTGATCCTGATGGGTCCCTTCCCACTCATGATATTCTATGATTATTATAATTATTTTATAATAAATAATAATAATTTCTAATAATCCTGGTGGGTCCCCTTCCCACTCAGGATATCCTGTGATTATTAGAAATATTTTAGAATAATAATTTCTAATAATCCTGATGGATCCCTTCCCACTCAGGATATTCTATGATTATTACAAATATTTTATAATAAATAATAATAATCTCTAATAATCCTGATGGGTCCCTTTCCCACTCAGGATATCCTGTGATTATTAGAAATATTTTATAATAAATAATAATAATTTCTAATAATCCTGATGGGTCCCTTCCCACTCAGGATATCCTGTGATTATTAGAAATATTTTATAATAAATAATAATAATTTCTAATAATCCTGATGGGTCCCTTTCCCACTCACGATATCCTGTGATTATTAGAAATATTTTATAATAAATAATAGTAATTTCTAATAATCCTGATGGGTCCCTTTCCCACTCACGATATTCTATGATTATTATAATTATTTTATAATAAAGAATAATAATTTCTAATAATCCTGATGGGTCCCTTTCCCACTCAGGATATTCTGTGATTATTAGAAATATTTTATAATAATAATTTCTAATAATCCTGATGGATCCCTTCCCACTCAGGATATCCTGTGATTATTAGAAATATTTTATAATAATAATTTCTAATAATCCTGATGGATCCCTTCCCACTCAGGATATTCTATGATTATTAGAAATATTTTATAATAAATAATAATAATTTCTAATAATCCTGATGGGTCCCTTCCCACTCAGGATATCCTGTGATTATTAGAAATATTTTATAATAAATAATAATAATTTCTAATAATCCTGATGGGTCCCTTTCCCACTCACGATATCCTGTGATTATTAGAAATATTTTATAATAAATAATAGTAATTTCTAATAATCCTGATGGGTCCCTTTCCCACTCACGATATTCTATGATTATTATAATTATTTTATAATAAAGAATAATAATTTCTAATAATCCTGATGGGTCCCTTTCCCACTCAGGATATTCTGTGATTATTAGAAATATTTTATAATAATAATTTCTAATAATCCTGATGGATCCCTTCCCACTCAGGATATCCTGTGATTATTAGAAATATTTTATAATAATAATTTCTAATAATCCTGATGGATCCCTTCCCACTCAGGATATTCTATGATTATTAGAAATATTTTATAATAAATAATAATAATTTCTAATAATCCTGATGGGTCCCTTCCCACTCAGGATATCCTGTGATTATTAGAAATATTTTATAATAAATAATAATAATTTCTAATAATCCTGATGGGTCCCTTTCCCACTCACGATATCCTGTGATTATTAGAAATATTTTATAATAAATAATAGTAATTTCTAATAATCCTGATGGGTCCCTTTCCCACTCACGATATTCTATGATTATTATAATTATTTTATAATAAAGAATAATAATTTCTAATAATCCTGATGGGTCCCTTTCCCACTCAGGATATTCTGTGATTATTAGAAATATTTTATAATAATAATTTCTAATAATCCTGATGGATCCCTTCCCACTCAGGATATCCTGTGATTATTAGAAATATTTTATAATAATAATTTCTAATAATCCTGGTGGGTCCCTTTCCCACTCAGGATATTCTGTGATTATTAGAAATATTTTATAATAATAATTTCTAATAATCCTGATGGATCCCTTCCCACTCACGATATCTTGTGATTATTATCAATATACTAAATTATTTTATTATATTTTAATTATATTATATTATATTTTGTTTATTATTATATACAATAAATATATAAAAATCATAACAAATCACCCCAAGTCCAGCCTTTCCCAGAGGGTGGTGGCAGCTCATTTCCATATTTTTCCTGGGAAATAGCCCAGCCTGAATCTCCCAAAGTTTTTATGGAATACCAAGTGTTGTTTTACTGGGTACCTCTGGCACTTCTGCACCGGGAGGATGAGGAAATCAAGCTGTCATTTGGATTCTGTTCTTTGTCAACCTGCAAACGGGGGGGATCTGTGGATAACAGTTCATGATTTACTGGACAAAATCCGCCACGCTGGGGATTCAAAATGTCATCGCTCCAGAAGTGGGAGGGGTCGGAGCCAGGCACCTGTGGCAGGGCTGTTGTGTGTCCATATGGGAATGGATAACAGGATTTTCATGGATAACTGTTGCGTTCCCTGCTTCTTAATCCCGCTCTGGTCCCGGCGGCAGAGCGCTAGCGCGACCCTGAGAAGCCGTCCGCGTTCCGATCGGGAAGGCTTCCTCGGGTCCTGGCAGCCGTCCGCGTTCCGATCGGGAAGGCTTCCTCGGAGAGCCGGTGGTGGGCTCCGCTGGTCTGCGTCGGGCTGAGGAGTTGGTGCCCTCAGAGCAGTGCAGGATAGCAAAGAACTACCCAAAGAAGGAGGACTCTTAGTATGAGGGTTCGGCAGGTTCATCACCCCCAAGGGAGCTCAGGGACTAAGAGCCCCGAACAGCTCATCCCATGGGTATTTAAGGGAGGGATAACATCCAATAATCTGAGGGCACAGGGGCAATACAAGGGAGGGACCAGGGTGCGCAGTCAAATGAGGTTCAGGGAGAGGAGGGGGAAAGAGGGAACAACGAATGAACAAGGAGGTAACAGGGAATGTTCCAGAGCTGGGATACATAACAGACAAATCAAGGAACCAATAGCAGGAACTTGGGGTTCGTGGCTTGGTGGTCTAAACCATTGTCTCTGGCAGCTCCGGGGGGAAATTCTCTGTCTGTGGAACATGCCACCAGAAGTCCTCATCCTCTGCAAGCCCATGGAGGGACTCTAATCCTTCCTGGTTCAGAACCACCGCTACAGATAACAGCATTTTCTCCCCTGCTTTCAGCCCTGCCCTGCACTGAAAACAGGGAATTGATATTTTTTTTTAAAGACAGGGGCATCTCATTGCTCCAAGAATTGGAGTGTTCAGTGTTTTCTGCGTTATCCTCATCAAAAAGCTGCCTTTGAAACTTCATTCCTGACCTGCTGAACAGATTCCCAAGGAATCCCAAACTTAAACAGGCAAGGTTGATTTACAGCTCCAATTAAATCACAGAATCATCCAGATCATCCTGTCCAACCCTCAGTCCGTCATCATCAGAACAATGTGGGGAAAGCGTGTTGATGTTTTGGTTGTGTTGGGTTTTTTCCTTCTCTGGTTCTCCAAACTCATGGGCTCTCCACCCGAAAAGGGAAGGGTTTTTGAGCTCAGAGGTTGCTCAGCTCCCACGACATTCGTGTCTCAGGGCATTTCTGAAATCCTCAGTTTCAAACCCTCACCTGGGTTGAGAGAATTGGATTCCAGTGGAACATTTTGCAGAGAAGTTGCTGCAGAATGAAGGGAGCAATTAGAGAAGGCAGGAGACACCTTCTAATAAAATCCAAGGCAGCTCAGTGACCCAACAGCTTCAGGGCACAGAGTGAAGGAGATTTTTTACTGATTATTTTTTACAGAAAGCAAGCAGGTTTTTTTTTTGGTTTTTTGTTTTGTTTCTTTTAAGAAAGAAAAAAAAAATGAATAATAGGCCCTCTCTGCAAATCTAAGTTGAATATGAGGTGTTAAAGGCAGGAGGACAGCGACAAAGAAAACATTTCCCCTCCAGTTTTTATCTTTGCAAATGGAAATGTCTAAAATCCGTGATGGCTCCTCAGTCAGAGGCAGATGAAGGGGTATTATGTGGATGCATCTTGTTGTCATGATAATTCAAGAGGGACCATTTTCTTCTCCAGCTGAAAGCTGGGTGGTGATAAACGTCAAATATTTGTGTCCTGGGTGGTAAAGGAAAATATTTGCCATCTACCTGTCCCCCATCAGCGAGCAAATCGCTCGCAAACAGCACCGTATTGCAGGGAGGAGGAGGAGGATGCATGAAATGGCATCAAAATTAAAGATGAAGCCACTGAATGAAAAGGAGACGCTGAAGAAACCCCAGAGTTAAATAAAAACGAGGCGGATGGATTCCCTGGTGATGGAGAAAGCCAAATTGCAGAGCGCATCACGCAAAGGTGGCGCGATGACAAACGTCAGGGGGGATCTGTAAAGCTGTTTGCAGACGAGGCATGGAAGACAGACTTGGTGTAGGAGGTGGAGGAACATGACTTTATTTAAAGAATTCCTCTGTCTGGGGAGAAAAAAAAAAACCAGAGTAAGAAGGGGCCACGTCCAGGCACAAAACCCCTGTGCTGGAGGGCATGGGCAGGAATTCTGTCTGGGGATGGAGTGGAATTTTTCCTTTTATTTAATGGAAATGGAATTTAAATGAATTTAATGGAATGGACATTTAATGGATTTTAGGTTGGATTTTAGGAAGGGTTCTTCCCTCAGAGGGTGGTGGGCACTGAAGAGGCTCCCCAGGGAATGGGAACATTCCCAAGGCTGCTCCAGGAGTGTTTGGACAATGCTCCAAGGGATGCACAGAGTGGGATTTTGGGGTGTTTGGACTGGATGATCGTGGTGGATCCCTTCCCACTCAAGACATTCCATGATTAACCATCCAGAGGAGCAGGCTAAGTATCAAATTATAAAAGAGGTAAAGCAAAAACCCAATTCCAAAATCCTAAACAAGCCAAGGAATCGAAACTCCTCGATGGCTGCTGGACTTTGGTTGTCCAGTCTTGGAACGATCTTCCTTTGAAGAGAAAGAAAAAACCCCAAACAGACAAACAAGGTGGGAGCTGTGTTTATTTGGCACAAATAACTCAAAATGTAGAAATGAAGCCCTGGGAGAGCTGATAAGCTGAGATATTTTTGGGAGGAGGCTGTGGGAGGGAAGTGAAGACGACTGGTGTGGGTTTTACGGATCAAATCTTAACCTGATGGATCTTCAGCCCCTTAAAAACGAGACACCTGCAGAAGGCATCGTGGGTTTGTTGAATTGCACAAGGTTTTGTGCTAAAATAAAATAAAATAAAAAAAAATCAACATTTATGGGAAAGAGAAATGATTTCTTTGAAACCAGTCTGGAGTTGTGAGAGTGTAGATGAGGAAACAACCCAGAAACTCTTCCCTTCTGATAATAAAAACACCCAGGCAGAGACGGAGGCTTCGGAAAGAACTGAAAAATGAATTTCAACTCCAAGGCACGATGTCAGAAGACTTTTTTGGGAAGGAGGAGTCTGAAATCACGGAGAAGCCAGGAGAGATCAGCAAGCCTCTCCTTAAAGCCTCCAGCTGAGGGTTGGAGAACAAGCAGAAATGTCTTATTTACGTCTCCAAAAGAGCCTGCAAATTATTTATGTAGCAGAAAAATCGGCTCTTGTGAGGTTTATTTATTTATTTGATCACTCAGAGCACTTGAAATGGATAAAGAGCTTTGCAACTGGGTTGTTGTGTTGGTTGTTGGGGTTTGTTTTGTTTTGTTTTGTTTCAAATTGATCCAAAAAAACTGACCAGGAGATTTAAACTAAGAATCGATGGAAAATTATCCTAAGGGAAAGAAGAAAGGTTAATTCTGCTTTTGTGATGATCCTCAAGGTGGTGCTGATCAAAAATAGGGCTGTGCAGGGTGACAGCAAATTTTGATGCCTGCACCAAAATCTTCTGGATTATTTGGGACAGGAAGGGACTGGTGGATCTGTGAGAGGTTTAAATAAAGCGTGGTGAGGAGGGAAAATAAAATTATTAGTGGAGATCCCTTGGTTCTAAATGAGGCAAAGGCAGGAAAATGTTGTTTTTGTGAACGTGCAAAGTGGGATCCACGCTGCCATGTGGTGAGGAGTGTGAAGGATGGATACTCGAGGAAATCTTATATTAATATTAATAATTATTATATAATTAATAGAGTTATAAATTTTGTATTATTTTATAGCAATAATATAAGTGACACCTCCCTGGTGTTTGCCAGGAGTTGCCTGGGCTCACCCTGAAGGAGATTTAGGACAAGGAGGGATTAGGGTTGGGGCAAGGGGTGTTTGTTGCACACTTTAAACTCTGACCTTGAAAGAGAGGCTGGGAAAGTTGGGTTTGATTCCCTTGGGAGGAGAACAGATGAGGAGGAATGATAAAATAATGGGTGGGAAGGGGAGGTGGCAGTTCCTGCTGCTTCCTGCTCCAAAACCACTGAACTATGGAATAATTTGGGTTGGGAGGGATCTTAAAGCCCTTCCATGGGCAGGGACATCTTCCACCATCCCAGAGTGCTCCCAGCCCTGTCCAGCCTGGCCTTGGACACTCCCAGGGATGGGACAGGGCCATCAGCAGGGCTGGGAATGAGTTGGAGGAAGGTTTTTGGGACTGCAGTTGAAAGGAGGAGCTGCTGCTTGAATCAGAGTCCCTCTGCCAAGGTCCACGTTGATGGAACCACAGAATTCAAGCTGGAAAAGAACTTGGAGATCCCCAAGCCCAACCATGGTCACCACTAAAACCTCCCCTTAAATGCCACATCCACACGTTCTTTGGACATTTCCAGGGATGGTGATTTCACAATTTCTTCCTCATTTACTGTCTCTTTAGAGGTTTAAAATTGAAACGGACGTGGGGAGATGTCCAGGCGTGAAATACGTTCCAACAACCTGAATTTCACAAGATTGTTACGGGCAGATTTACAGGTGGAGTGAGTGAAACTCCTTGCCTGCTCTGCCTGCCAAATGTCAGATTTAAGGAGATAAATCAAATCCCTGCGGTTCAGATGCTTCTCTGTGGGTTTTGTTTCCTCTTGCAGAGAATTTTATTGCAGGCTGTCACCCTCCTCTCCCTCTCTGCAGCAGCAGAAATGAGGTCAGGTTTGAGTGATTCAATATAAAGTGAAAAGTTGGACAAATCTGAAGAAAATATTACGAAATCCAGAAATTATGATATCAGTATTTTATAAATCTGTAATAGAATATATATTATCTATATTAGGTTGGATATCTGGGAAAATTCCTTCATGGAAAGGGTTTTAAAGTCCTGGGCAGTGGTGGAGTCCCTATCCCTGGAAGTGTCCAAAAATGACTTCAGGATGAGGTTTAAAGGTGAACGTGGTGGTGGGTGCAGGTTGATGGTTGGATTTGATGATCTGAGAGGTCTTTTCCATCCTAAATGATTCCAGGATTCTGTGATCAAGGATTTAGGGAAAAAAAACTAAGGTGGAGGGAGGACTTTGGCTTCAAATCGATCAAGAGAGTCGGAAAGGGGAGCGGAATTGTGTTTCCCAGGATGTGATCCTGTAGGAAATGCTGAGTTTAAGCCTGGCCAGGAGACTGGAACATTCCCTGTTATCCTTTCAATCCCAATGGAGAGTGTGTGTAAGCAGGGAGTGATTTTGGGATGTTTATTGGGGTTAAAAACCTTCAAACATTCAAAATAAAAAAACTTTAAAACTTCCAAACATCTCTCAGACAGGACAACATTCCTTGGAGGTGTTGGGGGTGGACTGAGTGACATCCTGAGGGATCTTCCAATTTTTTTTGTGATTCCTGGAAAATCTCTGGGATTAAAACCCTAGGATGGGTGAAACTGCAGAGATCAAATCCCCCAGCTCAGGGGTGTCAGAGCTGTGGAACTTTCCCCGTGTGGCTCAGCTCCACAAAGGCTGCCCTGCAGCTTGGGATTGGGAAGAAGGTGGCAATTAAACGTGGAATTAACAGGGAGGGGGAAGGGACGTGTTGCATTTAACTTCACACTCCTGATTTAAGTGCCAGAATTAAAATCATCAGCTCCCTGTGTGGTCTCCTTATTTGTAAGAACTCGAGTGACATTAAAATTGGATTAAAATGAGCTTTTGGTTGAAGGACCAATATTAAAATCAAGAGAAGCTGAAGGAGGGGAGGGAGGGAGGGAAGGGGGTGGTTTCCCTGCAAACTCCCCGTTGGCAGAAGGGAATTGTGTGTTTTTATACGGAATTGCAGCCATCCTCCTCCTCTTAAAAGCTTTATCCTCACTGCATCCATACCCCAGCATCTTGATTTATCAATTATTTACACTTGGGCTGTAATGCATGGCAACTTTTGGCAAATCAAGGTGGGTATTAGCGCTGCATTTCTGACTGATAGGATGGGGGGGAGCAGCCACAGCCTAATGGAAGGGAATAAGGGAGCACTCGGGAGCTGCTGGCTCATCCCTGACAGTGATTTGTGTGTCTGCAGGATTTCAAGTGCTCAGAGTGTTTAAAATGTGCCTGTTGCCTTGCCTTTGTCTGCCTGCAACCTGTGGGCCTGGATTTCTTTTCTTCCTTCCTTGGATCCTTCTCTTCTCGATGCCGTTTTTAGTTGAATTTCAGCAATGTTCTCTTGGATCTCGTGGATTCCTGGGCCTGGGGCTTTGTTCCACCCTGTGTGGTCTCTCCTAAGCCTCTCCCTTTTATCCCTTGTAAATAAAAGTGACAAATCTCCCTGCCCTGTTGTCCAGCTGCGTAATGGAGCTTCTTCCAGCCTTTTCTCTCTCTCAACCTCCACGAACTGTTGCTTTTTTTAACTGATTTTTTTTTTTTTAATTTTTATTTTATTTGAAATAATTCTGTTTGCTGCTGGGAGGGAGAGAGAGACACCTCCTAACTAAACAGCCTTTTTTATTCAATGGGAAGGGACTGGTGTCACACACCAATAAACGGGTGACTCTCCTGGCTGCCAACGTTATTAGATTGCAGGAGACAGTAAATTCACAGACTCCCTCGTGAGTCACAAATGTCTTAAAAAAACCTCACAAGTAATTATCTGAAATGGAGACAAGTTAATGTAGGTTTGTCTCTTCTAATTCTTGCTCATGGTTAGAAGCCATGGAGTAATTAGCTTTTTTTACTGGAGTTATATTTAAATCTGTTCAATGTACCGTGCCATAACTGGACGTCTAAAGTGATACGCTGACGGTCCTCTTGATTTTTTTTTTTTAGTTACAAGGGATGCAAGAAGGGGTTTTTTAATAATTGTGGCAGCTTGAAGTTGATGGGTGATGTCTGTGCAGAGTCCTGAGTAAATAAATGCACTTTGAAGCTCTGAAATTTGGGAGCAGGAGGGAATTGATGCAGGGGGGAGTGGTTGAATCTCCAAGGATGGAATTTGCCGGGGTAGTGGCCGCTTCTCCTCCGAGCAAGCAGCACTTCAGTGGTTGGAAAACCAACAGAGTGCAGGAGTGGATGCTGAGCCATCTCCTTTATCCTGGCTCCACCCTGTGGCATTCCCCTGCCACTGGCACACACATTCCAAGGAATTCTGAACCCACCTGCACCCGGGGCTTGGTGCCAGGGCAGGATTTGGAGTTGAGATGTTCAACGCACGCTCTGTGTTTTCCTCCTCCTGTCCCAGGCAGGGTCAGTTTTGTTTGGAATTACCCATCCTTGTCCCTGTCTTTGTTGTTCAGTAAGAAAATGAATATTCAGGGGTGTTGGAACCTGAATTCAGATCTCCAACCCTCTGACTTAGATTAGTTGTTGACATTGATAGATTTTACCTTTTTTCCTTCAATTTTCAAACCAAACCAGTCCCCACAGAATGTCATCATTAAAAATTGACTGTGTGGCCTCGGGATGAGGTGGGATTCCAGCAGGAAGGACCAGGCTCTGGGATTCCTGTTGGGGACAGTCTGGGTGGATTCACATCTCAAACAGTGGCTGAGGTGTTCTGCAGTGAAAGGCAGGGTGGAGATGTCAGGGCGCTGTTCAGGAGAGGCTCTTTCTTAGCAGCAGCACCAATTCATTGCTTAAACCTTACAAAAACACAAAGTGGAGGGGTTTTTTTGTGTCAGGCTTTTAGCTTTAAAGTGGATTCCTGTTGCTGCTGCATTTACACTTCCTTTTGGCAATGTGAGGAACTGTTTTTACTGAGGGGAGCAATGACGTGCGAGATGGGGTCGGGTGTTGGAAGCCAAGGAGCGATTCCAGCAGCACTTCCACTCCCCTGGGTAAACAAAAGTGATGGGTGCAGGTCTGGCTGGAGCAATTTTACCGAAAATGATTTGAATATTTGCTAAATCTGGTGTGCTGTAGCAGGGCATGGAGTGCTCTCAGGGCTGGGGAGGGCTTTGGAAGGTAATTTGGAGGAGTCAGCGTTTTCCAGCTGGAGGCTCAGGTGAGGCAGCCACAACTTCTCTGGGAATTCCAGCCCAGCCAGGAATTCCTTCCCAATATCCCATCCATCCCTGCCCTCTGTCATGGGAAGCCATTCCCTGTGTCCTGTCCCTCCAGGCCTTCTCCC
This sequence comes from Eopsaltria australis, assembly GCA_034509425.1. NCBI lineage: Eukaryota > Metazoa > Chordata > Aves > Passeriformes > Petroicidae > Eopsaltria > Eopsaltria australis. Next base: position 361,955 of record JAVTVJ010000585.1, read on the forward strand.
CAGTGAGTGGAACAACACAGGAGTGTGTGGGCAGAGAGGAGAGGCTCCAGTTCCTCCTTCCCCGGTTTCCTTATGGTTTCAGCAATGTTTGGGCTGCTAAATGACACCAATTTTGGAAAACACAGGAAAGCATTAGACAGAAAAAGCCCCAAAAAAGGAACATATTAGTTGTCAGTGTCTTCTCAACAGAGAGCCTGCTGAAGATTTACGTCCCAGAGAAAATACGTGTGATTTTCCCTCTCTTCTGTGGGAGGCAGGAAAATATAGACCCCAAAAAAAATGGAGAATCAGCGACTACAAATTCACTAAGAAAGGAGAGATCTCTTCCTTGGAGGCAAAGAGCTCCAGGCTGAGCTGACGAGGGGTCATGGCACCAACAGGACAAGTCTTTGGTAGTTTGTGTCATCCTGCAGCATTCCCTGTGTCCTGTCGTTCCAGGCCTTGTACCCAGTCCCTCTCCAGCTCTCCTGGAGCCCCTTTAGGCCCTGGAATGTTCTGGAAGCTCTCCCTGGAGCCTTCTCCTCTCCAGGTGAGCACCCCCAGCTCTACCTTTTCTTCCTCAGTTCCAGTTTCACTCTTGAGAATCAATTGGCTTTTTTTCCCTGCCATTAATAGAGGAGGAAAGATCATCTTTACCTGGGAACTGAAAGCCTCTCGCTTCTCCCTGCCCATTCCTCGTCCCTGTGTAGGAATTAATTTCATTGTTCCTACTCCATCCCTTTAAAGGAGTCAGAAGTGTCTTGAAGGTCACATTCCTCCTTGAAAGCAATGACGGTGTTTTTCCTAATCCCATTACAAGGCCCCTGGTATCATTAGATGGAGCTGGCAGTGTTTAGCTTCATTTGATAAGCTGATGAAAAGGGGGAGGAAAAAGGCTCCCTGATGCAGAAAGGCATTCAGGGATCTGCTGGAACGGAACATGTTCACAAACATTATAATCTGCTTAACCAGTGGCATTTTGGTGCTGCACCTTTATCGAGCGGCATAAAAGGCAGGAGGGAGCAATGCTGACGGATGCTTTAAAAGCTGGAGTTGCCTCGTGCACAGCAGCTGGAAACAGCTGGAAATTTTTATTTGGGTTTCTTTTTTTTTTTTTTCTGCCCCAAGCCTGAAAATGGGAATTTTGTCTCTATGCTGTGAGCTCCCCCCTCTGGCATCACAGCATTTGGAATAAGATCAATCAGGATTTCTGCAACGAGCTCAGGGGCACTTCCCTTGTTCAAAAAATGTCATTTTAAGCCTCCAAAACCCGAGTGTTGCCGGCACTGCTCCGACTTCCACCCGTTTGGGAAGGGGGTGAACACAAAGCCATGGGTATTGTAGGTTTGACAAAGAGGTTCTGTCGTTCTGCTGCCATTTCAAAGGCGTCGGTGGCCTTAAAGCCGGGCTTGAAATGGTGGCTGCTGGGTTGGTGTCAAAGGGGAACGTGGCCTTTCATCAACCTCTTGGTGGCACTGGGCTCGTTCGTACAGAAGCCTCCATTTCTGCCCTGGAATTTCGCTGTTCTTTTGTAGGAACTCTTCACGCCACTAATTTTCGGGGCCGGGTCTCTCCTTTTAGGTGCTTCGCCTCCGGGCCGCGGTTGCGAGTTCAGATGTGGTCGGATCTTGGAGGGTTTGGTCAATTAGGAAATGCCAAAAAGGGGTCAGGAAAGCGTTTGGGGTTTGTTAAAGGGGGATGGAGGGTGCCAGGGTCTTAAATCTGGAAAGGGTGAGATGGGAAGGTAAGAGATGAAACAGGAGTTTACAAAACGCAGGATTTTTCAGAAGCAGCGTCACAGCCCTTCCTGTGACACCTGTGTAAAAGCCTTTTAGAGATAATGACTTTAACTGTAGCAGATTTCCTTTTTTTTATCCCACTTTTTTACTGTAAAATCACTTCTTTTGTAAATCACTTTTTGGGTGATTTCTCCTGTTACAGCAGCTGGTGACGAAGAGTTGGGTGGGTTTCCTTGGGTGGAAGTTTCCCTGCTCATCCTCCTTTTCTCAAGTCATTCTGATCACATTTTTAATTGATCTGGAGGAAGATGAAGCCAACTGGTGGCTCTGCAGTTCTCTCACTCACTTTAATTACCTTTAATTGTCCTTAGACCATTTCTTTCTCACTGTTTCCTCTCTATTTACACTCTTCTTGCTATTCCAAGGCAAGAGTCTCTGCTCCTCAAATCAGCCTCTGAGCTAATCCCAGGTGCAGCCGCTCTTCCCTCAGATCAGGATTTGAACAAAATTCTTATTTTAGAAGATTTTGGCTCAAAACATCCTCGATGGATCCCCACAGCTGCGTGTGGGGAAGGGCAGGATGCCCACACTGATAACAAAATCCACACATCCCTGTTGAAATCAGAGACTGCAATCCTTTTGGTTGATGAAAATAAACCAGGTTTAAAATAGAACTTGGACTTTGAGCGGCACATTCAGTTTTTATCTCGGTTCCAGCAGGTCTGGAGGTTACAAATGTGCAAATCCAGTGCATGAGGGAGGGAGCCCAGGGCTTGAACTGGTCCCTGGGAGCACCGTGAGTGGCTCAGGGCTGGAGCTGAGGAGCAGCAGCCACACTCTGGCTGCTCTCAGGAGCGTCTGGCACCAAAACCCTCTGCAGACACACTAAAATTCCTCCTGCTGGAGAAGTTTGTGTACTTTTGACCGGTGCTAATTGATGGGCTGTGCCCCAGAGGGGCATAAATCAGATTTATGAGGACCCTTCTGTTTGTTTGGCAGCGTGAGGCTCGTTCCGGGGATAAACGGAGCGAGCGGGGAGAGCTGAAAAATGTCAGCTCCTATTTCTCCCCTGGAATCCTGCACTTCCAGAGCCATCAAACTTGAATTCCTGGGAGCTGAGGGCTGGGAGATGTGCAGGAGTTTCCTGAGGGAAGGATCCCCAGGTATTTTTGTTCCCGTGTGCCGGAGGGATGTCACGTGTTTTCGTCAAGCGCCTGATTAAGTTTGACATTTGAAAATAGAACCTCACGCCGAAATAAGTACTGTACTTGGGAGTATTTAATTAAGATGTTTAGTTCCTGTCAAGGTTGGTAGTTTTCTCTTTCCTGTTAAGGGCACAACGTCTTCAACTGCTGGAATTTCAGAAACCTGTACTTAACCTTTACTCGTCGTTGCGTTTCCATCGGAATCTGATTAACAACTTGGAAAGTTCAGAAGCTGCGACTGAGCGCAATTAAAGCCCTTGTGGAGTCTGTTATTAAGAGCTGGCATTTCATGAAGACTGAGGGCACACTGCTCTCACCATCCACACTGGAGCAGGTTGTCTGAAGCAATTAGCTGAAGGCATGGAATACACAAAGTGGGCTGTTTTACCCAGCACTGAACATGGTTGGTATTTAAGCAACACGCTGCCTTTTTTTTATTTAAATTTTTAAATTTTTTTGCCTCTCTCTTTGCTGGATTTGATGCGTGAGTTTGAGGTGCAGGAGCTCAGCCCAGCCTTGGTTTTGCTGGGAGTTAGAATTCTTCCACTGAGAGGATGCTCTGAAAGGCAGCCACTAAACAGGAGTGGAGGTATCCCCTTCCTTTGCGATTTAAAAATGTTTAGCTTTACTCCAGTTATAGCCATGAATTTCCCACTGCATCCTTCCCCATCTCCAAATTGTGCAGAGCCACTGGAGCTTGGCTGAATAATAATTGCAGAGCAGAAATCTGCACTCAATTACCTGTTCAACTCTTCCACTCCTCCTTGACCTTTCTGTCCAGTCAGACTGAGAGGGGGGTTTCATCCTTCAAGGAGAGGATTTGTTTTGTGCCATCTCTGAAGCCACGTGGTAATTGCACCTTTCTGATCAAGTTGGTGGGTTTGGTGCATTTTAGGGTGCATTTGGCTCGTTCCTGGAGCAGATTTATTTCACCAACTCATCACTCATAGCAGAAGGACAAAAGAGATAACACAGAACAGAATTGTAGAATCATGGAATGGTTTGGGTTGGAAAGGACTTAAAAATCATCTCATTCCACCTCCTGCCATGGGCAGGGACACCTTCCACTGTCCCAGGCTGCTCCAACCTGGCCTTGGACACTTCCAGGGATCCAGCCACAGCTTCTCTGGGAATTGCAGCCCAGCCAGGAATTCCTTCTACCCAATATCCCATCCAAATCTCCCCTCCGTGTGTGTGAATATATGTAAAAACACCCACACACACACACACACACCAAGCTGGTTTTATTTGCTCCTCGAAGTCCTAACAACTGCAAGCTGCCCACCCTGAAGCTGACTGAGTTCACCTGTCAAAAATCCCAAAAGGATTCCTATTCCTTTCTTTGTTTTGTGTTTTGTTTGGGTGCCTGATACCAAAATGAGGAAGTGGCCTTGTTACTCGGATCATTTCTGCCACTCTAATCTGTGTTTGCAGAACAGCTGAGGTGCCTGGAGAAAAATAAACGCTGTCCGTTTGTTTTATGACCCAGTTAGTCAAATTGACTCTCTGGAGCTTAAATAAATTTGTCATCGCTGTTTGTTTCTCTTTTATTAAAATATATAAATAAAAGAGAAGCACTACCAGGGGAAAAAAAAAATGAGAGCTCAGATTTTGTTCCCCTTATAGAGATTGAGTTGGACAGGGCTTGGAGCAGCCTGGGATGGTGGAAGGTGTCCCTGCCCATGGCTGGGAGTTGGAATGGGATGAGCTTGAAGGTCCTTTCCCACCCCAAAACCATTCCATGATTCAACACAGCTCATTTGGCTTGGAACTACAGCATAAAATCAAAACTTCATCATTTTTCAGCAACATTAACACAATGGACAGGGCTGAGAATCCAAAAACAGCCTCAGCTTTCCCTTTCTCACTGCACTGAGAGATCCCTGGTGTTCCCCCAGTGTCTCTGCCCTCCATTTATTCCCTTTCTCACTGCACTGAGAGATCCCTGGGGTTCCCCCAGTGTCTCTGCCCTCCATTTATTCCCTTTCTCACTGCACTGAGAGATCCCTGCTGTTCCCCCAGTGTCTCTGCCCTCCATTTATTCCCTTTCTCACTGCACTGAGAGATCCCTGGTGTTCCCCCAGTGTCTCTGCCCCCCGTTCATTCCCTGGGTCTGGACAGCCCCAGTTCTCCCCTTGTTCTGCTTTCATCGTCCTCCTGGAGGATTTTAATAAATCTCACATTTCACTCTTGCAAGTTGTGGCCTGGCCCTGCACTTCTTAAAAATCCAAGCCAGAAAGAACCTGAAAATCCACTTTAAAAGGTAAGAAAACCCAGATGTTTAAAATATCCACTTAAAAGAAAAACACCTCCATTGAAATCCTTTCACTGGGCACTTGGTACTGAGCCAGGGTCCCTTTTTTGGGAGCTGCTGGGGCAGTTTGGGTGGAAATTGTGCTTTCCAAGTAGTTTTGAGGGTTGTTCCTTCCCTTCCTCCCTCCCTGCACATTCCCAGGTCTGCAGTAATTCACAATTAACATTGATAATGAGGGGAGCACTGCAGAGTCCAGGGCGGGATTTTTTTTTACTCACTCCCAAAATTCAAAAACAAAAGGAATTCTTCTTGCACAGGAATGGAATTGTGCTGTGCCTTGAAAAGAATTAATTCTGGAAGGGATTTTATTATTACGTTTCAGGTAAATGAATTGGAGGAGCAACAAGAAGATCAGATAAAGCAGCTTGAGCAGAATTCCAGGTGTTCACAGCCCCTAAAAATTCCAGTTTTGCTCTTTAGACTCCTCCTATCGCTTCCCCCTTTGGTGAGTTTGCTCAGCCCGTGTTCTCCCTGTGATAAAACTGACACAGGAAGCTCAGAACTCATCGAATTCAATTAACTGCTCCTTTCTTTTTATCCAAATGCCACACTTCCTGCAGCATTTTAATTATCAAGACTTTTGATACAGCAAATTACTGGTAATTAGCTCCAGACTGCTGCCTCCCAGAGTTTTCTGGCACTTTGGGAGCAGATCCTGTCTCCAGAGCTTGGAATCAGGGAACAGTTTGGGTTGGAAAGGATCTGAAAGATGTGGTTGCAACCCCAGCTGAATCATCAGGAATGAAACCTTTCCTGAGTTTACACAGCACTGCTTCCAACTGGAATTCCCAGCTTTTTTCCTGCCAGGGTTCTTTTGCAGGTGCTTTCCTTGCTGGAATCACCTGTGCCTGGGTATCAGCATCTCTGGGGAGCGTTGTGCCTTCCCTCAATGTTTTCTGATCCCACTGAACCCCGGGATCAGGTTCAGAATTGGATAATTTGAATTTGCTGTTGTGTTTTTAACCAGCTTTCCTCGCTGAAATCCTATTAGAAAATTTCTTTTCTCCTGCTGATTCCTCCAGTTAAAATGGAATTCCAGGGGGAGCTCACAGTGTTTCTCCCCCTGTCCAGGGTACCAAAGCATTCAACTGAAATAAATCTTGTCATCAGTGCCTGACAAAACACCAGAGCCACCCTCAGATAGCCCTGAGGGTCATTTCTGTGGGGTTTTCCCTCTTACACTTCCCTCAGAGCCTTCAGCTGGAGTTTCATTCCCAGTGCGTGAGGAATTCCTGCTGGCCCAGAGGCATTTCCCAAACACAAACCTGATCAGCTGCTGCTTTTGTTTCTTACATCCACCGGAAATGATCCCTGAAGGTGCTGGCTCCGATGGTGACGGTTCCTTCATGCAGGAGCCTCAGAGCTGGCACTGGGTGGCTTTAAGCTGAAAGAGGACAGGGTTAGATGGGATTTTAGGAAGGAATTCCTGGCTAGGAGGGTGGGGAGGAGCTGGAATGGAAATCCCAGAGAAGTTGAATCCCTGGAAGTGCCCAAGGCCATGCTGGAGCACCTTGGGATGGTGGGAGCTGTCCCTGCCCGTGGATGGGGTGGAATGAGATCACCTTAAGGTCCCTTCCACCCCAAAATCGTTCTGTGAGTGGTGCAGCAGCTTTGTTAAGATCACAAATCTCTTGTGATCCCCTCACCTGATCCCTGTGTAAGACAAGCCTTGTAAGACAAGATTTGCTGGAATTAATTCCTTAGGGAGGCACCCAGTCCTGACTGGGGGAGCGAGGAGCCAGTGACAGGCAGCAAATTGGAATCTTTAATTATGGTTAACGATGCCCTGGGAGTTTGTGCCTAACCCTTCATCACAGCCCATCCAGCTTCAGCATTCCAGCCTTTGGATTTTTAACAAAAATCCATCAGGGAAGGAAAAAAACCCATCAGTGTTTCCTCAGTGGCTGCTGCAGCCACCCCTGAGCCTGCTCTGCTCCTGCTGGCCTCGTGTGTGGCTGGAATTCCTCTTTTCCTGCCTTTTAGCAATTCCCAGGCTGCTCTTGTGCACTCTGCACCCCTTTGTCCCCGATCTCTCGGTTTGATTTGGCATTCCAGACGTGAGACCGAAGCTCTGCTTCTCCTTACAGCCAATTCCAATGAGCTAATTAATACCCATTACCTTTAATACCCCCAAATTTTCCAGAGTCAACTTCACACAAGAATCCCATCGATCAAGACTTCTTTTACTTTCTGTGGAAGTAGAAATTTTCCTCTGCTGACACTGAACTCCTTACAGAACCTTGATTATATTATTGAAAATAGCAGGAAAAAGCACTAGCAGGAGATGTGATTTTCTGTGTTCACTTTATTCCTTGCCATTTTTCATCCCCAAACATTACCATTTATAAACCTTGTGTAGTAATTTTCCACGTGTCAGGAAAAGTTCAGGTCCTTTCAATCCAGAAAGGGTTTGAAGCAACATTTTAAAAAACTTAAATTTGATTAATATTTAAAGAATCATGGAATGGTTTGGATTGGAAAAGACCTTAAAGATGATCCAATTCCAACCTCAACACTTTCCACTATCCCAGATTGCTCCAAGCCCCATCCAGCCTGGCCTTGGTTACTTCCAGAGATCCACAGCTTTTCTGGGCAAAATCCTTTTCGTGTCCTTTCATTGATTCAGCTTCTAATTACTGTTGTTTAAAAAATGAAAATTAATTGAATTGAGATTCAAAATGTGAAGGGTTTCATCCAGCTAAAGAAAAGGAGGCTGGAACAACCCTGTATTTCTCTTGGAATACAACAACAAAAATAGGAATTCAGATTTCTGGGAGCTTGTAAAATCCAGTGTCAGTGATTTTCTCATTTCTTGTCCCACACCTGCCTGGATTTCTTGGTTGACTTTGGGTGTTTTGGCTTTTGTCACATCCTTGGTGAACATAAATCTTCATCTCTTTCTGTTTAATTAAAGCTAAATTTGTCACCATCATAAGAATATTTTAACCAGGATTTTTCTATCTTCTGGAAATCCGTGGTGCTGGACATGAATTCTGTTATTCCCTCTTAATTCTTTTTTAATAGAATCTTCTGGAAATCTGTTCTGTGATATTGTCCCTGATCAATATGAGGTGGAGAGGCCGGTAATTACCTGGGCTTCTCATTCACCCTTGAAAAATCCGTGGTGTGTTGGTTTTCCTTGGGTTTTCTGGACCCCTCAAGTAAAGGAAGGATGATAAGAATCAAGATTTATGGTGTGGAGTTTGAAACTGGTTTGGTGATGGAGCAGAGTCCACACTGCAGCTTCCATCTGAATTCATTCAAGAGTGTGGGAGGGTGTGAAATACCAATGAAAGCTTTGAATTTACAGAATAGAATTTAGTCTGAGCTCAGCCCTTCAAAAAACACACAGAAGGCACAAAAAATTAATTAATTCAGCTGCCACCCTGTCAATTTTTGGGTTTTCTGGACCCCTCAAGTAAAGGAAGGATGATAAGAATCAGGATTTATGGTGTGGAGTTTGCAACTGGTTTGGTGATGGAGCAGAGTCCACACTGCAGCTTCCACCTGAATTCAGAGTCTGTGAGGGTGTGAAATGCCAATGAAAGCTTTGAATTTACAGAATAGAATTTAGTCTGAGCTCAGCCCTTCGAAAAACACCCAAAAGGCTCAAAAAATTAATTAATTCAGCTGCCACCCTGTCAGTTTGTGGTGTGTTGGTTTTCCTTGGGTTTTCTGGACCCCTCAAGTAAAGGAAGGATGATGAAAATCAGGATTTATGGTGTGGAGTTTGCAGCTGGTTTGGTGATGGAGCAGAGTCCACACTGCAGCTTCAATATGAATTCAGAGTCTGTGAGGGTGTGAAATACCAATAAAGCTTCGAATTTACAGAATAGAATTTAGTCTGAGCTCAGCCCTTCAAAAAACATATAAAAGGTACAAAAAATGAATTATTCAGCTGCCACCCTGTCAATTTTTGGGTTTTCTGGACCCCTCAAGTGAAGGAAGGATGATGAAAATCAGCATTTATGGTGTGGAGTTTGAAACTGGTTTGGTGATGGAGCAGTGTCCACACTTCAGCTTCCACCTGAATTCAGAGACTGTGAAATACCAATGAAAGCTTTGAATTTATGGAATTGAATTTAGTCTGAGCTCAGCCCTTCGAAAAACATATAAAAGGTACAAAAAATGAATTAATTCAGCTGCCACCCTGTCAATTTTTGAGTTTTCTGGACCCCTCAAGCAAAGGACGAATGATGAAAATCAGGATTTACGGTGTGGAGTTTGAAACTGGTTTGGTGATGGAGCAGAGTCCACGCTGCAGCTTCAATCTGAATTCAGAGTCTGTGAGGGTGTGAAATACCAATAAAGCTTTGAATTTATGGAATTGAATTTATTCAGAGCTCAGCCCTTTGAAAAACACCCAAAAGGCACAAAAAATGAAGTAATTCAGCTGCCACCCTGTCAGTTTTTGGTGTGTTGGTTTTCCTTGGGTTTTCTGGACCCCTCAAGTAAAGGAAGGATGATGAAAATCAGGATTTATGGTGTGGAGTTTGCAGCTGGTTTGGTGATGGAGCAGAGTCCACACTGCAGCTTCAATATGAATTCAGAGTCTGTGAGGGTGTGAAATACCAATAAAGCTTCGAATTTATAGAATAGAATTTATTCAGAGCTCAGCCCTTTGAAAAACACACAAAAGGTACAAAAAATTGAATTAATTCCTTAATTTCTTTAATTCATTCCCTGTCACCCTCTCCAGGTGGGTTTTACTGCCCATACTTTGATCACAGCTCGATCTTGGCCATGATAAGGCATAAAAAGTGATCCAGTTTGTCCTGGGGCTCGGCCAAGGAAGGAAAATGAGGATTTGGAGCATCCCAGGAGCAGATTTGTCCTTGTGCCAGTGCTGCAGCTCAGAAGGACAGAGCAGAGCGAGTGCCACCAGCTCAGATCCCCACACACTGCCCTGACCTTTGAGAATTGAATTACACCTCCAAATCCATAAAAATTACTTCCTTCATACAACACTTCTATCAATTTTCATTCCCAAAGAGCAGTTGGACACAGGATGCTTTGTTCTGCTGCTTTTGTGGACAGCTTTATTCGTTTGAGGGATGCAAACCCAGCCCAGGCATGGCAGGATTCAACCACAGAGCACAAAATTCGAGTCCTTGTTCCAGATCAATTGGGATGCTGCAAACTTTTCCAGCCCCTCCTCAATCTTGCTGTGCAGCCACGTGATTAATGCCTAACGAGGTTTTTGATTGATGCCTCAGCAACTCCTGATCAGGTGGTGTGGGACCAGATCAGGAAATCCCTGACTTGGCTGAGCAAACTCACCAAAGGGGGAAGCGATAGGAGGAGTCTAAAGAGCAAAACTGGAATTTTTAGGGGCTCTGAACACCTGGAATTCTGCTCAAGCTGCTTTATCTGATCTTCTTGTTGCTCCTCCAATTCATTTAACTGAAACATCATAATAAAATCCCTTCCAGAATTAATTCTTTTCAAGGCACAGCACAATTCCATTCCTGTGCAAGAAGAATTCCTTTTGTTTTTGAATTTTGGGAGTGAGTAAAAAAAAATCCCCCCGCTGGACTCTGCAGTGCTCCCCTCATTATCAATGTTAATTGGGAATTACTGCAGACCTGGGAATGTGCAGGGAGGGAGGAAGGGAAGGAACAACCCTCAAAACTACTTGGAAAGCACAATTTCCACCCAAACTGCCCCAGCAGCTCCCAAAAAAGGGACCCTGGCTCAGTACCAAGTGCCCAGTGAAAGGATTTCAATGGAGGTGTTTTTCTTTTAAGTGGATATTTTAAACATCTGGGTTTTCTTACCTTTTAAAGTGGATTTTCAGGTTCTTTCTGGCTTGGATTTTTAAGAAGTGCAGGGCCAGGCCACAACTTGCAAGAGTGAAATGTGAGATTTATTAAAATCCTCCAGGAGGACGATGAGAGCAGAACAAGGGGAGAACTGGGGCTGTCCAGACCCAGGGAATGAACGGAGGGCAGAGACCCTGGGGGAACAGCAGGGATCTCTCAGTGCAGTGAGGAAGGGAATAAATGGAGGGCAGAGACCCTGGGGGAACAGCAGGGATCTCTCAGTGCAGTGAGGAAGGGAATAAATGGAGGGCAGAGACCCTGGGGGAACAGCAGGGATCTCTCAGTGCAGTGAGAAAGGGAATAAATGGAGGGCAGAGACACTGGGGGAACAGCAGGGATCTCTCAGTGCAGTGAGGAAGGGAATAAATGGAGGGCAGAGACACTGGGGGAACAGCAGGGATCTCTCAGTGCAGTGAGGAAGGGAAAGCTGAGGCTGTTCTTGGATTCTCAGCCCTGTCCATTGTGTTAATATTGCTGAAAAATGATGAAGTTTTGATTTTATGCTGTAGTTCCAAGCCAAATGAGCTGTGTTGAATCATGGAATGGTTTGGGGTGGGAAAGGACCTTCAAGCTCATCCCACTCCAACTCCCAGCCATGGGCAGGGACACCTCCCACCATCCCTGGCTGCTCCAAGCCCCAATGTCCAGCTTGGTCTTGGACAATCCAGGGATCCAGGGGCAGCCACAGCAAATCTGGGAATTCCAGCCCAGCCAGGAATTCTTTCCCAATATCCCACCCAAATTTCCCCTTTTCCAGTTTGAAGCCATTCCCTGTGTCCTGTCCCTTCATTCCTTGTCCCCAGTCCCTCTCCAGCTCTCCTGGAGCCCCTTTAGGCCCTGCAAGGGGCTCTGAGGTCCCCCTGAGTTCCTCTCTCTGGAGATCTCTCCTTTCCCCATCACTGTTCCCAGTTAATTGCTCCATCCTGAAGAATTTGTGGGATTTTTGAATTGAGGGCAGTGGAGCACAAAGAGCTTTGATCTGCCTGGCCCAGTTTCTGCTACCTTTGAATTCTTGAAGTGAAAAATGAACTCCCAATTCCTGGTTCCCTGTTTTTATCTTCTCAGAGGTCGCCACATCCCTGGAAATGTCCAAGGCCAGGTTGGATGGGGTTTGGAGCACCCTGGGACAGTGGGAGGTGTCCCTGCCCATGGCACTGGATGGGTTTTGAGGTCCATCCCAATCCAAACCATTCTAAAATCTGATGAATTTTGAGATTAATTATCAAAAGCAGCTATTACAACTTGTGACTTTTTCAGATCCAACCATCCTCCTGTGCCCATCTAATTAATAATTTAACCAAGTAAATTAACAATAAATAACATTTTTCTCTCCTTTTCCCCAATTTTTTGGCACTTTCTGAATACCTTCAAGCAAACTCATCTCCTGGTTCTCTCTTTCACCCATTACCCACAGGGATGATCCATTCTGCTCCCAACCCAAACCTCTCTTGGCTTATTGGAATCCTGGATTTCCCACTTAATATTCCCTACTCCTGGATACAGTGACACCAGAATCGTGGAATCCATCATAAATAGGTTTCATCCATAATGGAAGAACAAATTGCTTAATGTTTTTCTCCTTTTTTTTTTAACTTGATTAAGTTTGAGGGTTTAATTAGATTTTTGTGGCGATTTTCAGCTCGTTAATTCAAGTGGAGAAGATGAAATGCAAATAGGTGAACACAAACTGGTTTGGTAAATTAGCGTCAAAAATTAGCACAGTGATTATTTTTTTACCAATAAACAGGAATTTTCAAAGCCTGTGCTCAGGTAAAGTTTTAATTGAGGCAGTTTAAGAATCAGATTTTCTGTGTGTTTGTATTATTTTTTCTTATTTTCTTTCCAAGCCATCCCGAATTGTTTCTAATTAGGGGCACGATTCCATTTGCCTGGATATTTATTCCTCTGTAATTTGTTTCAACTTAGGCGGCCACAGGAGTGATGAATTCTTTTCATTACCTCCAAACTCTCTTTGATGGGCTTTGACTGGCTAATTATTCCAATTATTCACAACAGCCTCCGAGCAGGGAAGAAAATTCCTGAAAATAAACATTTGGTGACTTTTGGGACACACAAAAGTTCATTTTTGAGGGCCTTTCTTTTCATCTTCACGCACGAGGAAATTCAAACGGGATCACTTGGAGTCTGGTTTTACTTCATAACATCAAATATTGGGCTTCAAAGATTTCACAGAGGGGATTCTTGTGTCTCAGAGGGACCTTCCAGCCTCTCACCGAGTGATTTGGGATGGGAAAATCGATCCCAAACTCCACTGGCAGCTGGGGGAATTCATATTTCCACTGGTGAATGATGCATGTTTGGGTTGGGAGCTATGAAAGGACAATTTCTGTGCTTCTCCAGGATATTTTCCATCATCTTGACCCTCAGCACACACGTGGATGTTTCCTATTTCTCCATATAAATATGGAGGGAATTTTTAAGCCCATAAATGCATTTATAAACTGATTTATTGCTGAACATCTCACCATTGCAAACCCTGATGTGTTTAAGAGCATTAATTATGTTTAGAAAGCTCACCCACCCTCTCCCTGTGGCTGGCATGGATGGAATCACTGCCGGGAACTTCTTGGAAATTCCTTTTGGGACCATCAGGGGCTTGGAGAAGATTGAGTTGGTCAAAAACTCCAGCCCTGGAAGTGTCCAAGGCCAGGTTGGAGAGGGCTTGGAGCAGCCTGGAATGTTGGTCACGGCAAGGAATGGGACTGGATGATCTTGAACCCAACCCAAACCATTCTAAGGAACAGAAAATAAGCTTTGACCAAATTAGAGCCGCGCCTTGCGATGCCATTTTTTGAAACTTAAGCCGCATTTATCTCGATCAGAATTTTTGTGGGGTTTATTAATTTTTCCTGCAATGAACCTAAAACTCCCAGGCATTCCAGGGACTTGATGATGCTGTTTTATCCCATCTGCTGAGCTCTCCTCCTTGCTCCCCTCAGATGCTGCTGACAGAGTACCTGGACATGAAGAACACGCGCACGGCCTCGGAGCCCTCGGCCCAGCTCAGCTACGCCAGCTCCGGCCGCGAATTCGCCGCCTTCTTCGCCAAGAAGAAGCCCCAGAGACCCAAAAACCCTCTCTTCAAGTAAGTTCTTGGGTTTTTAATCTGCCTTTGGTCCCTGGAGTGCTGCTGGTAACCTCCGTTTCACAGTGGGAGAGGTGTGGAAGTCGCGGGATGGGGATTTAGCGCCCGCAGCTGAAGATCTGTCACGGATTCAGCGTGGGGGTTTAGAGCTGAGCTCTCCCTTCCCAGGGCTCGTTCCGGGGCTGGGAATCCCATTACAGGAGCTGCTGCAGAGCATGGAGTGATCCATTCTGCCTCTTTTTGTCCGTGGGAAATTTAGGAGCTGTCCGAGGGAGCGATAAAGGGCGCCGGACAAAGGGAATGAAGATAACTGTGTAATTACTGCATAGACTGAGCACTTAATCCTGTCACTAACTCCTTGAATTCAACAGGCAGGCTGCAAGGAATTAAGTGGTTGGGAGGAGAGTGTAAGAGAGAGAGGCTGGGTGGCCAAGGGAAGGATTTGGAAGAGCAAATTCGGAGGGATGAGGAGGGAGGAGTTGCTGAGCAGCACCGGTGAGAGAGGAGATTCTCACCTGGATCTGAGGGAGCTGTGCTGGAATTTTCTTCTCTTCCACCACCTGCCTGTGCTGGCAGCTCTCTTGGGCCTCTTGAGGATTTGGGGGAGGACCAAAAAGTGCTGTTTTGGCAGAGGTGCTCCCTGTGGATGTCCTCTCGTGGTACCTCAGATCCCACTTGAAAATCCAAGTCGTCCACACTTTGCTCTCCCAGGATGAGCTCGCCCGTTATTAGAAGTTAAGTGTTGCCTCCTTCCCCTCTCAACCTGTGAGAGGTTTTAACCTTTCCCATGGCTGTTTTGGGTTGAAAACTCCATTTTGAATTTATTCTGAATTGCAGATGGATATTGGAGCAAAATAGGGCTGCTCATACTGAGTGTGCAAGGACCCAAATTTGGGATTTGAGGATGAAGTTTGGGATTGAAGTTCGAGGAACGAGGACGCTCTGGCTCACCTGAGGCTGGGTAGAGTTTGCCAGCAGTGAGGAGGTGGCTGGGATTGTCTAAAGGAGGGTGGGAGCAGCATCTCCCACCACTCCTGGCGCTGTCACCATCCCCACAGTGACAGCATCACTTGCTGGGGTCTCTCATTTGCTCCTCTCTCAGCTGTCACCCTGTCGATGGAAATCTCCCTTGAAATGGGATTTCTCAGCCCACTGAGGTCTGGACGTGTTTGATGGAGTGTTTTTCTTGTCTCCCCTCCCATCTTCAGCGCTCTCCATGCCAGGCTCTTTCCCCATTAGCTCTGCCCAAATCAGGAGCGTTCCTTTTGTCACAAAATAGCTGCATTTCACTCCTCAGCAGCCTCTTAGGGCAGGGCTCCACCTCGTGTGTTCCTCACTGGGGGGTGCAGGCGTTGCTGCTGCGTCCTGTGGTAGCTGTGAGCTCATTTAATTAATATTAATATTGAGCTGATTTAATCTATATTAAACATTTCTGCTGGTTACATCTTCTAGGAATAGAGGGAAGTTGTGTCCTGCTCTCTGGAAATCAGGAGCTGGTATTCAGGAGTAACTTGGAATCCTCATTTCCTTATCTTTAAAATGGGTCTAATAAAAAAAAAAATTAAAAATATTTATTTCGTTGCAATGTTGGCTTGAAAAAGGAAGGTTTAGTTGAAGGAGAATTTGAGAATTTGAATAATTTCATTGCTTTCTTCTCTTGCCCAAAGTAGCCAAGGGCGTGCTCAGGTTGCCAGCTCAGATTTCCAAGGTGGAACTGGGGAAACAGGACAGGAATGAATTGCACAAACAAGAGCGGAACACCCAATAAATCAGTCCCAGACTTGGCTGCAATTCTGAGTAATCCTAAAGAAAACAAAAATATTTTGAAAGCTTTGTGGGAGGATCAGCATTGGGAAAGGAGCTGCAAGGGGAGAGGAGTTAAGTGGAAGCAGGAATGTGGGGAAGGTGGCAGAGGAACAGAAACAGGGGAGAAAAACTGGATTATTGTGGAAAAGAAGGGATGAGATCTGGGTTTGGTGCCTGGAAGGCCCTGTGGGATAAAGCTGAATTTATTGTCTCTCTGGGGCCAGAAGGGAGCACAGAGCCAAGAATTTACAGCTCATTTAATTAAAGTCTGAAGGGTTCCTTGTATTTTGATAAATCGTTATTAGTTCACTTGCAGTAACACCAACACTCACACTCCAAATTAAAGCAGAAAAGCCTCATTAATAGTAATAATCTTAACACTGGTGCCCAGGAAAGCTGGGAAATGCCTTCCCCTTGTCTGTCCATTTCCTTAATTGAGGCATTGGGGAGGGAATGAGGGGTTTTAGAGCAAATCATCAACATCTCGAGGTCTCCCTGTGCCAGAAGTTTCCTTTCCCAGTCTGGTGTCCACTGGGGCTGTTTGAAGGTCCCCACCATGAGCTCCCTTCTCCCTGGTCCCCTGAGCCCATCCAGGCACTCCCAGGGCTGGTTTTTTTTTGGGATGTGCCTGCCTGGAGCAGCAGCCCTTGGCCACGGGGGCGTTCCCAGCACTGAGCTCAGGAAGGTCGGGCACAAAGCCCTTGGCCATGGGACACTTGTGGTCACAGGGACATTGGGGTGTCCTGAGTCACTGAGGTGCCTTTTAGTGTGAGTGCCAAAAATCCTGTTGGTGAACCAGAAATAGTTGGGAAATATTTGGATTTTTCCTTGTGGATTATTAGAGCCATACAATAAATATTAATTGATTTGTCCCTAATTTCCAGGAGAATAATATTTACATTTTATATTGTTAAGAGGTGGTGTTCACAAGAAAGATGATTCCAGGGCTGGCTGAGTGATTGGATTTATTG
Source organism: Eopsaltria australis (assembly GCA_034509425.1). Taxonomy (NCBI): domain Eukaryota; kingdom Metazoa; phylum Chordata; class Aves; order Passeriformes; family Petroicidae; genus Eopsaltria; species Eopsaltria australis. The sequence goes on from JAVTVJ010000585.1 coordinate 378,897, forward strand.
ATTAATTATCAGATCTGGGGCCTTTTACTGTAAGTGCCAAAAATCCCATTGATGGACCAGGAATAGTTGGAAAATATTTGGATTTTTCCTTGTGGATTATTAGAGCCATACAATAAATACTCAATAATTGATCTGTCCTTAATTTCCAGGATAATAATAATATTTACATTTTATATTGTTAAGAGGTGGTGTTCACAAGAAGGATGATTCCAGGGCTGGCTGAGTGATTGGATTTATTGATTAATTATCAGATCTGGGGCCTTTTAGTGTAAGTGCCAAAAATCCTGTTGGTGAACCAGAAATAGTTGGAAAATATTTGGATTTTTCCTTGTGGATTATTAGAACCATACAATAAATAATAATTGATTTGTCCCTAATTTCCAGGAGAATAATAATATTTACATTTTATATTGTTAAGAGGTGGTGTTCACAAGAAAGATGATTCCAGGGCTGGCTGAATGATTGGATTTATTATTAATTATCAGATCTGGGGCCTTTTACTGTAAGTGCCAAAAATCCCATTGATTGGCCAGAAATATTTGGAAAATATTTAGACTTTTCTTTGTGGATTATTAGAGACATACAATAAATAATAATTGATTTGTCCTTAATTTCCAGGATAAGAATAATATTTACACTTTATATTGTTTAGAGCTGAGTGGTGCTCACAAGCAGGATGATTCCAGGGCTGGCTGAGTGATTGGATTTATTGATTAATTATCAGATCTGGGGCCTTTTAGTGTAAGTGCCAAAAATCCTGTAGGTGAACCAGAAATAGTTGGAAAATATTTGGATTTTTTCCTGGTGGATTATTAGAGACATACAATAAATAATAATTGATTTGTCCCTAATTTCCAGGATAATAATAATATTTACATTTTATATTGTTAAGAGGTGGTGTTCACAAGAAGGATGATTCCAGGGCTGGCTGAATGATTGGATTTATTATTAATTATCAGATCTGGGGCCTTTTCCTATAAGTTCCAAAAATCCTGTAGGTGAACCAGAAATAGTTGGAAAATATTTGGATTTTTCCTTGTGGATTATTAGAGCCATACAATAAATAATAATTGATTGGTCCTTAATTTCCAGGAGAATAATAATATTTACACTTTATATTGTTAAGAGCTGAGTGGTGCTCACAAGAAGGATGCTTCCAGAGCTGGGAAAGCAAATTTCTTGATTAATTGATTTAATTTCTTTCATTCCAGGTTTGAATCCTCATCCCATGCCATCAGCATGAGTGCCTACCTGAGGGAGCAGAGGAGGGAGCTGTACAGCAGGAGTGGGGAGCTGCAAGGTATGGAAAGGTGGCGATGGGATAATTCCATCCTGCAGGAGCTGGAATTTCCTGCCCAGCCTCTGGCAGGTGTTGAGCTCTGCTCTAAACCTCTCCAGCTTTTAAGCTCTTGTTTATTATGAGGTTTCTCTTTATTCTCTTAGCCTTTTTTAAGGTCAAGGCCTTAAAAAATAATTCATGAAGCAATGGGTGGAATACAAACAACCTCACCTTGAGCACTTGGTTTGGATTTTGGAGCTACCTTGAATATTCATCTGCAATTTATTTCCTTGCTGTGATACTTACCCTGCACTGCTTTGGGAACTGAGCTCATTCAGCTCAAATTTGGAGCTGGAGGGGCTGAAGTGACCAATTCTTTGTGGTTTGTGCACTTGAGGAGCCGCAGAGTGTTTGCAGATGGTGAATTTGGGGACTTGGGCTGCTTTTGCTGGTTTATGTTGCCCATGGCAAGTGCTGTGTGTGCCCAGGGAAGTTTTCCCTGCATCATTTCATGTGTTTTTGCTGAATAATCCAAAGGTTGGGTTTGGCAGCAGAATCAAGGGAATATCTTAAGACTCTCATGATCATGTCCAGCAGGACTAAATTCTTCTGTATCATCTATTCCAGTTTCTTCCTGGACTAATCATAACAATAAATCATTTATACTCTTCAGATATTACAGCAATGACCAAGGGTAGAATTTCTCCTGGAACTCTTATCCATGCTAATTTTTGGTTGGCTTTTAATTAAGAATTCCATCATTTGCAAGAGAAATTTTGGATGACTTCGTGTCCCCTTCCTCCTTTCCTCATTTGTCCTCAGCAACAACTTAAACCCACAAAAAAACCCCTTGAGAGGCAGAGATTGTTCTTGTGACACCTTGATTCAGCTGGGTGACTGCAGAGGTGATCTCAGCACTGATGATCAGGGGTGTGATGGCTCTGAGGTGAATTCTGAGATCATTTTGGGTGCACTGAGAAGGGAAAACCTGAGCTCAGAACGTGCTGAGGGTGACAGCTGCGTGTGGGAATGAAGGGAGGTGGAGCTCAACGGGGATCTCACCTTTCACACACCCCTGGCAGGTGTTGAGCTCACAGCTCTCTGCCTTTTGAGGTTCAGGTTGTCACCTTCAGAAGTGTCACATGCCCAGGTCTGGCTGGGAGATGTCACCCAGCTCAGTGGGATGTGCTGAAGCTGTTCCACCCCATTTTCAGGTTTCATTCCAGCAGGATTGAAGTAGTGGCTTCTCCCCAAGTTATGAGCTCTCTGTTACAAACTGTGTGGGACAAATGTGGGCTCAAAGCCGAGAATTTTGAGCTTTTTGGAGCCATCAAGGAGCCTGCAGCCCTTGCTCCAGAATTTCCTTTCCCTTTGGGATGAGTCCTGTTGCCTTCTGCCATTCCCAGTTGTCCACATGGCTTTAAAAACAAGCAGAGAACAGAATTGACTCTCTCCATATCCATGTCCTCCTCCAAGCACCTTGTGGCTGAGCTCAGAGCTCTCTGCCTTTTGGGGTTCAGGTTCTCACCTTCAGAAGTGTCACATGCCCAGGACTGGCTGGGAGATGTCACCCAGGTCAGTGGGATGTGCTGAAGCTGTTCCTTCCCATTTTCAGGTTTCATTCCAGCTGGATTGAAGTAGTGGCTTCTCCCCAGCTCTTTGTGTGGGACAAATGTGGGCTCAAAGCCGAGAATTTTGAGTTTTTTGGAGCCATCAAGGAGCCTGCAGCACTTGTTCCAAAATTTCCTGTCCCTTTGGGATGAGTCCTGTTGTCTTCTGCCATTCCCAGTTATCCACATGGCTTTAAAACAAGCCAGGAGCAGAATTGACTCCCTCCATATCCGTGTCCTTGTGGCTGAGATGTGGAGATTTTCGTGGTTATTGCTGTTAGAGCTGAGGGTTTTCAGGAGCTCCTGTCCTGGGTTTGGAGCCAGATTTCATGGCAGAGATTTCATGTCCTGTATCCTGATTCCTCATGGATACAGGACAAATCCTAGGGCAGAATTTGGGATGAGCAGGACACTGAGAACATTCTCAGGAGAGGAGGATGCAGCAGAGCTGCTCAGGCTGCTGAGGGAGCGCAGGATGGGGAAGAACAAAGATGACAGAAAAATAAAGGACAAAACAGGAATTAGTGTGGAGAGGGCCAAGATCTTGCTGCCCTTTGCAGCTCAGTTGGCAGAGCCTGGACGTGATGCAAGAGGTGGCAAAAAGTCAGTGTGGGGAGGCAGTGGGGACAATGGATGAGGTGACTTTGCTGAGGTTCTTTGCAGTTGAACCATCAAGAAAAGTTTCCCTTTGAAGCTCACGTTAAAAATGCAGTAACCTCTGTCTCTATTATGAGCTGCTGCTCCCTTTTAGGTTGCTCATTAATCTTCCTGAATCCCAGACCACAGCAAGATCTGCATTTGGATTTTTTTTTTATTATATATTTTTTTTATTTTTTTTTCTCTCCCTTTTTAAAGAGAAATACAATTTAATTGTTCAATCAGGTTGGTGGAAAGCAGGCATGTGACACTCTGTCTTCTGTGAACGCTGCACACTTTCTGTTCCCAACAGCCTTATCCACAGGGATGATTTTTCACTGGCAGCAGGGGGAGGGTGACTTGTTAGGGAATCTTTTTTCCTGAAAAGACCTTCAAAGAAACATATGCATGAAAAGAAAGGAATTTATAAAAGTTTGGCTCACGCTAACTTTTTTGAAATGAGCATTTAATTTAAATAGCCTTAAAAAAATGTGTGAAGATCAGAGCGAGGCTTTTGTCATTAACCCCTTTGATTTGGACTGAAATAGTGCAGAGCACGAGGCTCACATTTATCCCTCAGTGGGAGAAAGGGACCTGCTGCAAGTGATTGAGAGCTGGAATTCTTCTGTCTTATTCCACTGAAATTGCAGGAGAAAGGCTTTGGCCATGTGTTGTTCCCTTGAAGTTGGCCACACAAGTTCTCTGGCAACTGTCATTAAAAATAGGTAGGGGCAAGAACAGAAGTGAAATATTTCCTTCTGGACTGGTACAGGCTGGGAGAGCTGGGGGTGCTCACCTGGAGAGGAGAAGGATCCAGGGAGAGGATGCAAGGCCTAAAGGGGCTCCAGGAGAGCTGCAGAGGGACTGGGGACAAGGCCTGGAGGGACAGGACACAGGCAATGGCTTCCCACTGCCAGAGGGCAGGGATGGATGGGAGATTGGGAAGGGGTTCTCAGATTTGCTGTGGCTGCCCCTGGATCCCTGGAATGTCCAAGGCCAGGCTGGACATTGGGGTTTGGAGCAGCCTGGGACAGTGCAAGGTGTCCCTGCCCATGGGATTGGATAATCCTTAAGGTCCCTTCTACCCAAATCATTCCACGATTCGTAATTCCAGCTGCCGCTTCATCACTTGCCCCCCTTCTGGTATTTGCACTTGGTTTCCAGAACAGATTCCAATCCAAAGGGAAATATTTAGGAATTTTAGACTCTGGTTGGGTTGGGTTTGGTTGGTAATTCCGAGCAGGTGCTGCTCTGTCAGAGTCACAGCCAGGCCAGCTCCACCCTGTCCTGGAGCTGGTGCTGACCATGGAATGGGAATTGCTCTGGAGCTGCTCTGCTTCCCAAGGATTTGAATGGACTCCCAAAATTGAGGTTTGTTGCTTCTTTCCCCCTGGAATCTCCGTGCATTTCTGCAATAATTCAACTTCTCCGTGGCTTTGTGGAGCGGGGTTTTATTGGGAACGCAGCTGTGGGATGGATTGTCCAGGGAAGGATGATGGGAGCAGGAGTAGGGTCAGAATTCCAGAGTCACCACTCAGTCCCATGTTAGATCCCACTGGTTTGTATTGATTATTGAAGGTATCGATTTATTGGCAAACAGTGGCTGCCCTGCCACTCAGGAGGATGCTCCTTGTGCTGTTCCTCCAGGAATCCCTTCTACAAATAACTGGGTTCCATTGAAGGAGAGAAAATATTCTTGGATTGTTGTCATGCCTTTGGGTTTTTTTTTTTCCTTTTCATTTGTTTTGGGGTTTTTATGGGAAGTTTTGTCTCTGATCCTGCTGCTTTGGCATCTTGTGGATGAGTTTGTGCTCTGCTGGCACAGGGATTTGGGACAGGGCTTGTTGTACAAGGAATGGAGAAAAAAAAGTCACCTCAATTCACAGAGAAAATCTTTAGTAGAACAAAAAAATCAAATTTGTGCCCCAAAGCTGAATCCTTGCAACTGTTGGACACATTTTGTTGTGAAACAGCAAAAATTCAGTATTTCTTTATGAAGTTATTTAAGCACTTTCTGTCCAGAGCATCCCAGGGATGCAGTGCACTTCTTCCTACTTTAAAAATAAAAAAAATTGAATAAATTCCCCTTGATTTGGTTTTCTTAAGTCACTTAAGTTTGAAGGAATAGGAGGGGAAACAGAATGAGATGATCTTTAAAGTCCCTTCCAACCAAACCATTCTAAGACTCTGTGAAGTTTCAGCTTCTCAGAGGTGATTTTAAACACCCAGAACTTTTTCACAGTTGTTTTTCTCTTGTTGGGAGCAGTAAGATCATTATATCAATTTATTTATGAACTAAAAATCTAGTTCAAGAGGCTCTTGTGGATTTTAAATACACAGCACTCAAATATCTAAAAGCTGACCAGCAGATCAGCTGGAAGGGGAGAGCAATTCCACATCTTGGAATGTCCCAGGACAGGTTGGACAAGGCTTGGAGCACCCTGGGATGGTGGGAGGTGTCTCCCTGGATGAGCTTTAATGTCCCTTCCACCCCAAACCATTCTGGGATCCTTGGAACCTTCCAAATTTCTCACCTCTGGCAAGGGATGGCAAACGTGGCAGTGAAACAAATCTCTGCTGTGACGACACCATAAATGACAGTGGATAATTTTTAGAAACTCAACTGTTCTTTTTTTCTTGCTGACTGGGTGATAAACAGAAAGCCCTGAACCCTTCTGGTACTAAATCTAAAATTGGGGAGTGGGTTTGTGTTACTCACACTCTGCTGCTCATCCATTCTCCACCCAAGCCTGAAAAATTCCTTTCCATAAGGTTTTAAAGCAATTAAAAAAAAAAAATCACCGAGCAACTCTGCTAATTAAGATTTTGACGCCGAGAAACAGCAGCAGAGGCAGAGAGGATGTGATCTGACAAGGGCACCGTGTAAGGCCAGGTCCGGGGAAAATGCAGTTATTTGTAGGTGCCTTGTTCCATTTGGATTCACCCAAGGGCTGCCGGAGGGAGCCAGCTGTGCTCGGCGCTGACAGAAAGCAGTGCTGACATTTGGGATAATGAAAACTCGGTTCAGCACCTCTCAGAGATGGGTGTGATAATGTGTTGTCAGTCAGAGGTGCTGGGGAGGGGGAGAGGGGGTGGGATTCGTGGCTGGTTAAAGGAGATGCTGTGACAAGTGGCCTGTGGTGGTTCAAAAATATTCCTGGGGAAAGGAAAGGAAAGGAAAGGAAAGGAAAGGAAAGGAAAGGAAAGGAAAGGAAAGGAAAGGAAAGGAAAGGAAAGGAAAGGAAAGGAAAGGAAAAAAATCAGCGGGGGAGGGTGTGATAGCCTGAATTTCCTGTCACACCACTGCTTTTGTGTCCTTGTGATGGGCAGGATCAGAGTCTGCTTTGAGAGAGAGGAGAGGAGAGGAGAGGAGAGGAGAGGAGAGGAGAGGAGAGGAGAGGAGAGGAGAGGAGAGGAGAGGAGAGGAGAGGAGAGGAGAGAAGAGAAGAGAAGAGAAGAGAAGAGAAGAGAAGAGAAGAGAAGAGAAGAGAAGAGAAGAGAAGAGAAGAGAAGAGAAGAGAAGAGAAGAGAAGAGAAGAGAAGAGAAGAGAAGACAAGACAAGACAAGACAAGACAAGACAAGACAAGACAAGACAAGGAGAAGGAGAAAGAAAGAGAAGAGAAGGAGAAGGAGAAGAGAGAAAGAGGAAGAAAAGAGAAAGAGAAAGAGAAAGGGAAAGAGCAGAGCAGGGTTTTTCTGGACTTTGCCATCTCCAATGCCATCAGCTCCCCCAGCCCTGCAAAGCCACTCCTGATTTCCTCACCGTGCGTTTGTCCCGGTGTAGCAGATTAGCACCACAGCCTCTTCAAAGGCTGCCCAATCAAGGAAGGGTTATTAAAACCAGGCTGCTTTATGACTGAGAATTAATTAGAGCAGCATTTTCATGCAAAACATCCAATTTTTTGATTAGCAGCGGAGCAGGGCCGCAATTAACACTCTGGGAAGCTGAAATTTCCAGCGTTTTGATTCTCAGGAAATGAGATTATCAAACCGGGGTCAGGCCCTTGACAGCAAAAGGAGGATTACGTGCAAGAAAACCGTTTGTTTCTTGATTTTTCCTCGGAGATTGTTACTAAAGCTCCAACAATTCAGAGGGAGATGCCTCAAAAAAGGAGGCAGGAGGGTCCCTTTGCTTTGTCAGTGCAAAGAGCTCCTGGCGTTTGGGAGAGCACGTTTGGCATTTCATCTCCAGCAACAGGTTCCCATCGCTGGGTGGGGTCAGCCCTCCTTTTCCCATCCGTGTGGGTTTGTTTTTTTTCCTTTTTAGCAACGTTTTTGATCCCTTCCAGGTGTCTAAACGTGCGTGGTGCTGCTTATTAAAGGCTGACCTCGGGCAGCGGTCGGGTCTGTGAGAAAGGATCAGGGCATCTCCGTTAATCCATTCGAGGGGGGTTGGATTTCCCACTTAATTCCTGTCGCTTCTCGGGGAGATGGGAGGTGTTGAAAGGCTGGGAAATCTCTGCTTTGTGTCTGGGATTTTGAGCAAGGGAAGGCAGGAGGAGGAATTGTGGTGTCAGGGCGATGTTTGCTGCCGGTTCAGAGAGGGCCCAAGAGTGTCATGGAATGGTTTGGGTTGGAAAGGAGCTTAAAATCATCCAGTGCCACCTCCTGCCATGACAGGGACAATTCCACTGTCCCACTGTCCCCTCTCCAACCTGGCCTTGGACACTGCCAGGGATCCAGGGGCAGCCACAGCTCCTCTGGGGATTCCATTCCAGGGCCTCCCCACCTCAGTCTTGACCTCAGGTTCCTCTTGTTTTTATCGGTATCCCCTTACACCATTCTCACCTCAGAGGCCAAACACCCCTCAGGTGCCACGTGGTCCTTTTGGAGCAGGAAAACCAAAAATAGGAGCACGAAGGGCGTGTATGAGGAGAGGAACATCTCAAACAGAGATGGAGAATCAATGCTGGAATCAGCTTCGAGTTCTGCCACCAGCCTGGATTGTCCATCCTCACAACTCTCCCACTTCTACCACACTTCTCTCCCCTGCTGATATGAGGAAACACATTCCTCATTTTATAAAATACCCCACAAATATTCCAGTCTCACTCATTTTGCTGGGAAGCTGCTCCAGCCAGGACCGGTCGGGTTGGGTTGCGTTGCGTTGCGTTGGGTTGTGTTGGGTTGCGTTGGGTTGTGTTGGGTTGGGTTGTGTTGGGTTGCGTTGGGTTGCGTTGGGTTGCGTTGGGTTGGGTTGGGTTGCGTTGGGTTGCGTTGGGTTGCGTTGGGTTGTGTTGGGTTGCGTTGGGTTGGGTTGGGTTGGGTTATTACAGTGCCAGGTTTTCTGGGAATTGCTGTGTCCCAGCGCCTTGTTTGCAAAGCAATCCTTGATTTTCAAGGCACTCATTTACAGCTCCTTTGCAGCTTTGAGTCTGGATTACTGAAGCATTTGAGGGCTTTGTGGTGAATTTACAAAGACAACATGGAATTATCTTGTATTATGCAGATTAGAACAGAATAGGTGGAAAATGTTGATGCCTGTGAACTGTAATACCCTGCTTTATATCAATTACTGGAGTTTTTTCCAGGAGGAGGAGGCTTTTGGAAGTACTGAGCCACGGAATTTGTGCTTTTGCCTAAATATCAGTAGTAAACCATTTATTTAAACACTGTGGAGTTAGGCTGTGAAATGAGGAATAAAATACCCATGGCAGTGCAGATCAGCTGGATTCAACCTGGTGGAAGCTGATCAGTTAATCCTGATTTTTTGGGGATCTTGAATCACCAGACTGACCAAAACTGCAATAAATTGCCTTTATAGATACTTTTGGGAAGAGATTTATACTGTATAAATATTTTTTCTCAATATATTTTCATTATATTTATATATACAATATATTTGGACTCTGATCCTTATGGGTCCCTTCCAACTGAGGACATTGTATGATTCCATCCTCTTTCTAGACTGATTCATTGCTACGTTTTCATTGTATATATATTTTCTTTTTCTTTTGTTCCTTCTGGCCTTTTAGATAGCGGAGAGTCCCGAGAGATGCTCGTGGATGTTTATGTTTCATATTGAAATCTTGCTGACAATTCGAATTTTTCATCGAGTTCTTTCTTTTCATTTTGAAGTTCCTCCAGATCCCATCATTCTTGCGGGTCAAACTTCTTTGTTTTCACCAGCTTGCTTAGCAAGACCTTGATAAACCCATTGCTGAAACATTCCTTTTCTCTCTGCCATTTGATGGGGGAGTATAATCCTAATTAAAAAAAACAGCCCAACGCAATTACCCGTGGGGACAGAGCCGCTTTCTTGCCTCTCCTGCAAATTTCATACCTTTCAAGCTGAGGCTTCTCCGGGATGTAATTCCACATCACAGGGGATGGCAAATTCCAGCAGAGGCCTTGGGGGTGAGCGTGGAGGGAGCTGCTGCTGCTCTCGTACCTGTTCAGGGGCTAAAGGAGCGTTTAATCTCTGGCCCTGTCATTCTGCTGCCTCTAATCTGGGCTTGAGATCCCTTCAGAAACGCGGCGCCGTTGTTTTTCAAGGAGCATAACAAATGCACCCCAGACAGCTGGATTAGCATTTGAGGCTTCTCCCTCACAGCCAAGAGGGTTTTTTTTTTAATCTTAATAACGTTGAAATGGAGCTTTACAGTGGCAGAGGAGAGGGCAGGCTCAGAAAACTCCGCTTTCAAGGAGGGCTGAAGCCGTTTAGGTGAGCATGAATTAACATTTCCCTCGTCTTGTAAAGGTCAGCCTTTAATTGAGATTCACCACGCTCAGCCCAAAGCCCGCGTTCCGGAGCCCAAAATTGCACAAATTGGCAGCATAATCTCATCAGAGGCCGGGGTTAGGTGGTAATAAATCACTCAATTCAAAGAGAATGAGGCTGCCACGGAGCACAAAACGCGCCAGATGCTCCAAAGACTTTTGCGGCTTCGAGTTGGAATAACAGTTGGAGGATCTGTAGATGTCTTGAGTTTTTCCTAATAAGGAAGAACTGTTGGGGGATGAAAGTAATTTTTACCTAATTAAAGGATTAAAATGTCACACGTTTGATTTGATGTTGGTTGTTACCCATTTTAGACGCGCAGGAGTTGGAGGTGTCGCTCTCCCGTGTTTCCATTTGCGTATCACAGATCAGAAATTATTGCCAAAAGAAAAAAAAAAAAAAAATAAAGGCAGCAGCTTTCATAGCTCCATTATTCCCTGCCTTTTGTATGGAGATAAATGTGTGCTGAGGAGGTGATTCTCTTCTGCAGGATGGAGATGGAACTTTAATCAATGAAGGGATGTGATTTAGGGGTCTGAAGATACAAAAGCTGACGCTTTCTCAAGGGCTCTGTGGGCCAAGCGCATAAATTGCTGTTGGAGTTTTTGTCTCGTGAATCATGGACAGTGTTAGAATGTTTTCTTATCAGGAGACAGAAATATGGATGTTTTCCAGGTGAGGAGAGTTTCCTTGAATAAGGTTTTGAATAAGTAATAATGTGAGGAGATGGGCAGGGAAAAGGGGTTTTATTTTATGGAGGCTGGAGATGGAGAAAGGGAATGCCTGTGAAAATCACGGAATCAGAGACTGGTTTGGGTTTGGAGGGACCTTAAAATCATCCTGTCCCACCCCTGCCGTGGGCAGGGACACCTTCCACTACCCCAGGGTGCTCCAACCTGGCCTTGGGCACTTCCAGGGATCCAGGGGCAGCCACAGCTTCTCTGGGCACTCTGTGCCAGGGCCTCCCCACCCTCAGGGAAGATTTTATTTCCTGATGAAAGCACCAGAGCTTTGAATCCTCCTCAGGTTTTTAACTCTGTTATCTCCTCAATTTTTGGTTTGAAGCTTGAATGGAATTGTCCATTCCAGAGTGGGTGGCACCCTGTGATGTTTGGGTTTAAATTCTATTCTAAGGTCCATCAGGTGAAGTCATAGAAGGACATCATGTGCACGTTGAGTCCATGTTTAAGGGAACTCATTCTGGTGATCATTCCAATTTAACTGGTCTGAGAGGGGTGAACTTGGATGGATTAATGGAAAATCTTTGGAATGGACCACCTAGCACTGGGAAGAAGGAACCTTCCTCTCAAATTGGCCCTGAGCACCGCTCCTGCTGCATAATAATAACGAGAGGAGTGGAGGCTCCGTGGGGTGATCCTTGTGGTCAACTCCGTTGGGACATGTCCACAGTGAGTCCACATCCTCCTCCAAAGGGGAAGGCTGGGCTTTGGGATCCATTTGAGTTGTTCCAGACCTCAAAGGTTATTTCTGAACTTCTAAATTTGGTGGAGTTGCACATCCCCAAGTGATCGGAGCTGGCAGTCAGCTCCCACATGGATCTGGGTTGGCTGAAGCAGGAGGGAAGAAGCTTTGGAAAGGTTCTAAGGCTGTTCTTTCCAAGTTAACTGTCAGCAGAAAATGTGATTTTGGGTAAAATGAGAGGCATTTCTCTGCCTCAGTCTTCTGGAGTGTTTTGGAGTGTTGGGGCTTCTCAGGAGTCCCAGGACTGTTGCCTTGACACAGCTTCTCTTCTGTGGATGCTCCCTCTCTCCTCCTAAAATTATGAGACGCCTTTTCCCTCATGATAATGCATCCTTTTTCATCAGTGGGTTCAGAGTTTCAGCAAATGCCTGATGTTATCAGAGTCCTTAGGTTTTGTGTCTTCAGGATCGCATTAATTGGCTCATTTTGGGACAGGAGTGCTCACGTGGAGCCTCCTCCCCAAGAATTCATTGATTTATCCACCAGACAGAGACTGGTCACCCTTTATAGTCACTAATGTGCCACATTTGTGCGATTTCCCAAAGCAAAGAGGACAGGGAGGGTGCTCCACGTTCCAGGTGGGGTTTGCAGTCCCCCATATCCACGTGCCCACCGGGGCCTGCATTTAAATTCACTCTCTGGGTATCGATTTCCCAAATTTTCCCACTTTTGAGCCTTGCAGTCCCCACAAAGGCAGAGAAGTTGTTGAAACCAGATTTTTCTGTGTTTTCTCCACGTAAAACTCATGCAGCTGCCTGCAGGAGGTTGTTCCAAGCGTGCTGGAGAAAGCCAGGCTGATTCTTTTCCCTCGAAACGTTGGGTGCAGCAAATCCTCGCCGCAGATCTCATTAGTGTTTTCATCTCTCGTTCTAATTACTTAATAATATAATACCAAAGCCTTGCTGCTCAGTAGCTGCTTTTTTACATAATATCAAAAAATCCTGTGAGTGACTGGGGGCCTCGAGTACATCTGTGCTCCTCTTTGGGGGTTTTAATTGCACTGATCGTGCGCTCGTGTTTGACTTAATTGTCATCAGGAGTTACTGGATGAGCTCTCTCTAAGCCCTGCACCTCAGTGGCATCGAGGAACGTGGCGGCAAATGGAACAAATGGCACTTTCTTTGTCCGCCTAATGAATGTGGAAGTGATTTCAAATGGCCTCTCCTAATGGGGGATGTGTTGATACCATCGGGGAGAGCTGTAATTCCGGTAATAAGGGGTTTACAGCACTCAGGGCTGTGCCCTCAGCAGGGGGAGATGCCAATTTGGCCTGTCCCCAGGGTGAGGAGGGATGTGCCCAGCAGGGGTTGTGCAGAAATCAGTGGTGGTGCCTTTTTAGCTGCCGTGGAAACGTGAGGATTTAGCTGGAGTTGGCCTCAAGTTATTGGAACCGTAAGCAGACAAAATTTTAAGGATTCAGGGGCCATGATGGGAAATGGAACAATAGACTTGTTCAGGTTGGAAAAGGAATCAAAAGATCGAGTCCAAGTGTTCCCCCAGCACTGCCGAGGTCACCAAGGTGCTGAAGGGCCTGGAGCAGCTCCGGGCCCAGGAGGGGCTGAGGGAGCTGGGGCTGCTCAGGGGAGAGGGGACACGGCTGAGGAGGGACAGCTGTGGGGATCAATATCCAATGGATCAATATCCAAAGGATCAATATCCAAAGGGATCATTATCCAAAGGGATCAATATCCAAAGGGATCAATATCCAAAGGGATCAATACCCAAAGCGAGGTGCTGAAGGATGGCCCAGGCTGTGCCCAAACCATGGGGATCAATATCCAATGGATCAATATCCAAAGGATGGCCCAGGTTCTGCCCCATCCATGGGGATCAATGTCCAAAGGGAGGTGACAAAGGATGGCCCAGGCTGTGCTGCATCCATGGGGATCAATATCCAATGGATCAATATCCAAAGGATGTCCCAGGCTGTGCCCCATCCATGGGGATCAATATCCAATGGATCAGTATCCAAAGGATGGCCCAGTCTCTGCCCCATCTATGGGGATCAATATCCAATGGATCAATATCCAAAGGATGGCCCAGGTGCTGCCCCATCCATGGGGATCAATATCCAATGGATCAATATTTAAAGGATCAATATCCAAAGGATCAACATCCAAAGGGATCAATACCCAAAGGGGATCAATATCCAAAGGATGGCCCAGTCTCTGCCCCATCTATGGGGATCAATATCCAAAGGATCAATATCCAAAGGATGGCCCAGGTGCTGCCCCATCCATGGGGATCAATATCCAAAGGATCAACATCCAAAGGGATCAATATCCAAAGGAATCAATATCCAAAGGATGGCCCAGGTGCTGCCCCATCCATGGGGATCAATATCCAAAGGGATCAATATCCAAGGGGAGATGCCAAAGGATGGCCCAGGCTCTGCCCCATCCATGTGGATCTGGGGAATCAAAAGCCTCAGTGAAAAGCCCTTCCTTGCTTGACAAGTGAAGAAGCCAAATGTTCGTTCCGAGGTGTGATAAGGAACCCGCTGAGCTCCTCTCACAAACACCTCAGGTCTCACTTGGAGTTTGCATGGACCACTTTGGGATTATTCCATCAATCCCAGCAAACTGGGCACTCCTCTCTGCTCTGTCATTATTTCCTGCCTTGCTGCTGGAATATTCTCCCAGAGCCTCTCTGGGATATAGAACAGAGTGTTACAGAGAAAAGCCAGAGGTGGGTTTTATTCCAATATTTATAGCTCGTTACCCTTCTTGTTGCTTCAAGAACTCGTTTCATTTATAGGAGTTTGTATAATTGATTTTATTGATTCTTTATCAGATCCTATGCTTTTTATGCAGAGTTTTTGACCAAGTCACGCGTTTGTGTGTGTGGACTCTTCAGCTTTGTGTTTGCACTGGGGTGGGGGTACCCTGAGCCACTGGGCTGCGTGGAAATTCTCCTGTGCCATCTCTACACCTCAAATCCTCCTGATCTCCTGCAGCCAAGAAATGTTTGTGTCTCTAAAGGCTTTATTTTTACCACCGCTTTTGTGACTGGAGGATCCAATTTAGGAATTCAACAAAAAGTCGCCCGCTGGAGCTTGGCCTTTACCTCTGTATGACAAAAGATGCTTCTCCTATTTCAGGTGCTGCAGCTACAAAGCAGAAAGGGGAGGCTAACTTTATTTTTCCTTCTGTTGAGTGGTGATGGAGATCTGAAATAAAGAGATAAATCTGCTTGGGGCAGGAAAGAATGCAGGATCTCTTGTCTGAGAGTTTGAGGAGCAAATACCCCAATCCCATTCCCAGTTAAAAGATGCTACAAAAAGGGAGATGAAGGAGTTCACGACTCAGAACTGAGTCCTTCTCTGCCTCTGCTTTGATTCCTTTGGGAAAGTGGAGTCCTTGCATAGAAAACTTGGTGTTGTGGTTAAAAATGATTTGTAGGAGTTTCAACATCTGTCATGAAGGACGGATTTTGGAAAAACCCTTAAAGAATCGTCAGAGATATCAGCCAAAAATGGTACAATTTGTATTTCTAGAAATGAGAATTGACATTTAGGGTTTGCTCCTGTACTCCATGGATGAAACATCCAAAGGGAAACGGAGTTAGAATCGATCGAGAACGATTTCCACAGGGACCAAAGATGCAAAAGGACAACACTGGACAAGAGGAATTAACAACATGGATCTCCTTAGGATGGATTGAACTGACTGCCAGCAAATTCCTGAGGGTTTGTTGGGAATAGGAGATCCCTGCCATGGATCTGTCCCAGGAAAGGAATTCCAAGCCTTGAGAGACATCTCAAGAGAATTTTGAAGCATTTGGAGCGTGGTGGATAAAGCTTTAACCTCCATCCAAGGTGCCATTTCTGGTAGCTCCTCTTTTCCTTATTGACTGAATTCACATTCCCCTGAGCCAGAAGTGATTAAAACCAAGTTAATTGGAATATTTTGTTCTCCTGGTTTCATAGTGCACCATAACCCTCTAGTAAAAGACCAAAGAAAACAGATTTTAGTTCAGAATTTCATTTCTTTCACATAGTTTTTAATTCCGTGCTATAACATCACAATCCTTATCACCTTAAGAGACATCTTAAAATCTAATTAGTGTCATTTATCCAGGGGACACTTGGTTTGCCATCTTTTCATTAGTAAAAATCAGTCCCAGGCTGCCTTTCTGGCCTGGTTTAGTAAATGAATCTGATCTCTCAGGGCTGCACAGAATCAGCTTTAGGTGGGAACCACAGTGATTGTGTTGATTTTTTAAAATGTTGGTTTTTAACTCGGTATTTTATAGATACAGAAAATCAGAGAACAATGAAAAGATTTGGGTTGGAAGGGACTTTAACGATGATCTAAAATCACATGTAATGAAATCCCAGAAGGAGTGTAGGAATGAATTTCCCTCTTTTCCCACCAGAATAAAGGAAATCCACAGCAATCCCAGCTGATTTCTTTTATTTTTTACTGCTCTGGGAGGTTTTGCTGGAAATGTTGTGAGCAAAGTTGGGTTGATGTGTTGGATGATGCCAGATCTTTCTCAACTAGTAGGAAATCACTTGTGTTTTGAGGTACAACCATAAATTATTACCAGGACCAAAAAATGCTTCATTTTATCCTTTTTTTTTTTCCAGTTTTTTTCCCCCTTTCTTGGATGTAGAAACTTTGGAATTAATCCAAGCCGAGCATAAACCACGTCTCGAGCACTGAACTCATTAAAACTAAATATTGCCAGACAATTGAATTAAATGTGGAGGAAGAAGATTTAAACCTCTTTTCTCTCCGTTTTAATAGGAAGCTGATGCAAATGGCAGCGGATAAGCAAATTAGAACCCACTTGGATGAAGAAGTGGCAAGTTGGAGGGAGAGGTTGGGATGTCTGGGGTGGGGAGTTAATGATGCAGATGTGAAGCAGAACGAGGGGATGGACGTGGTGGATGGAATACCAGGGGAATTAAGCAGGTTAATTCCAAGCCTTAGCTGCAAGATTCCATTACTCTGCACTCTGAGAGCAGATTATTGCAGTTACTTCATGTGTTTAACCCACTTAATGCTTTCAGGTCGTGCTTATGCAGGAAATCAGAGGGTGGAAGTGTTTTAAGTTCACTTTTTTTTTTGCAGAAAAAGGGCTTTTGGTTTTAATTTGAAAAGAGCCGCATATTGCACGCTCAGTGTCCAGTTGTTGATGTTCCTGTGGAGAGCAGAGCAGGGATTTAATCAGAAATATTTACCTGATTTTAATCAGCAATATTTGCCACCTCTGCTTGGCTTTCAGAGTGTTTCCCAGTGTGGTCTTGTTTATTTTATTTGTTGTTAAGCTTCCTCCTTTCTCCTGTTCCCCTCATTCCCTCCCTTTCCCCCCAAGATTTTTCAGCCTGGAGAAAACTCCAGGGAGAGCTCAGAGCCCCTTCCAGGACCTAAAGGGGCTCCAGGAGAGCTGGAGAGGGACTGGGGACAAGGACAGGACACAGGGAATGGACAAAGGAAAGGTTTGGGTAGGATTTTGGGAAGGAATTCCTGGCTGGGAGGCTGGGGGTGCCCTGACACAAAACTCAACTCTCCTTTGGGAGTTATTCCAGCACTGAGATATTTCCTGTCACTTTTTCTTCCCTCTTTCATTTTTTTGATCAGCCAGTCCCTGAGTGAGAACTTCCTCCCAAGGTTTTGAAGCTCCTCACTTGGAGAAGGTGAACAAATCCTGAAAATTTGGATGCATACTTGGAGGTTTTCTCCACTAAAAGTGGGACTTGACTTTCCAAGTCCCTTAATTGACCTGTTTTGATTTAAAATGCTTGAATTTCTCCTCAGTGTCTCAAAAATGTCCCAAACCAGTTCTTAGGAGGGGATGTTTGTGTTCAGATTGGGCTGAGCTCTCAAAATTGAGGGAAAATAACTTTATTCCAATTGTGGTGCCTGATCTTTTGAGAAATACAGGGACAGGCTCTGAATTTCCCTGAGGGAATGCGTTGAGTGGTCAAGCGTTCCATGCAGCTTCAGATCCTGGAGGTCCTCACCGTTTTTTGAGGACCCCAAAGTTGTTGGGATTGATGGAGTTTGGAGACTGGGGAGCCTCAATGAACAGAATTGCATCAGCTTCGCTTTCTGTGGAAATTTGCTGAAAATCCAGGGTAATGTTAGGACTTTCTACTTAACAAATTTTATATAAAACACATAAAAATGTTTTTACTAAATTTTGGTCAGCATTCACAAGGGAGAAGTGGAGACAGCAAAGAAATAGGTTGTTTTGGGGCAAGAAATCGGTATTTTGGGGCAAAAAATTGGTGTTTTAGGGCAAGAAATAGGTAGTTGGGGGCAAGAAATTGGTATTTTAGGGCAAGAAATTGGATTTTAGAGCAGGGGAGGAGAAGAGGAGGCTGCTGGGCTTGGCAGATCATGGAGCACAAGCCTTTCACACCTGTAGGGTCTGTTCTGCTCTTCTCTAAAAATGCCCTCTGGCAGATCCAGATTTCCTCCCACAAGGTTGGTTTGAATTAAATGGAGTGGATATTGCTGGCAGGGATTATCCAGGAAAACCCATGAGGAAATTATCTGGATTCACACCTTAATTAAGCCAGGAGGCAGAGATGGTTTAGGTGGCAGTGACACGGACTCCAGCCTTGGTCTGGAATGATTTTGGCACCATCTGGCAACACCTGAACTATTTAGGAATAACCCATGGAGATGGAGCAGGACCCTGCAGGTGTTTCGTGTGCTTGACCGTGATCTTGGCTTTTCTCCACGCCACAAATGGATGGTGGTTGGGTTTTTTGGCGTTTCTAGCAGAGCCTGCCCGTGGGACAGCAGATCCTCTGCTTTCTGGGCACAGCTGCTGCTGTTGGGTGAGTGTTTTCACAGGTCAAATCAGCTGAGCAGAATTTGGTGAGACCAAAGCACCTCGGTGCTTTCAGCTCTGCTCAGAAGTTTCAGGGTATTGGAGAGGGGGAAAGAAATAATCTGTTCTTTGACAGGACTACAAATGTTCTTGGTTTGTGAGAAGTGAGAACTGGGTGTATTTGCTGGGACATTTTCTGTTTGATGCCTGCTTCTGACATTTTGGACATTTATGGATGCATTTGCTTTGTCTGGCTTTCGAAGGAAGAAGCCATCTGCTCCTGTCAGTGATATTTGGATCACCCTTCCAAAAAGAAAAGGAGACTTTTGCTTTTCATCTTCCACTTGAGATGCTCATTAATAAAAAATGTACTTATTGAGAGACATAATACATTAAATATATATATATATATATATATATATATATATATATGGGGAAATGTAATGCACTAGGCTGTGCACTGATCTTGGATTTTTCAGGGGAGGACACAAACCAAGGAGAGAAGTTCAAACCTCACTTGGCAGCAAAATCAGACCCTGAAGTGCTGTCAAACTCTGCACATAAACAGTGCTGGGGACAGAGGGGAGGAAGGGGAGGCAAAGCCTTTCCTCAGTTCTTTATGCTCTGTGCTGGACTTGAGCAGCATTTCCAACCGAAGGGCAAAACCCCAACCTCTTCATCTCGTGTCTCCCAGCCTTTCCTGGTGGGTTCTCAGCCTCGACAGCTTCTCCTCAAGCTGATAACTGAGGGTTGCATTGTTTTTATTCCCCTCACTGTGTTTGGCTGCTGTGCTGTTAATGCTCGGTGGCAGGAGAAATTCCAGCTCAAGCTCGTGCAGGGAATTGCTGAAGTGTCCAAGAGGCCCCAGAAGCAGATGGGAGGGATCTGATTTTCTCTGCTTGTTAACTTATATACAGAAGGTAAAAATGAGTGGTTTTTGCTTCAGAAGTTCTTGAGGGTGAGGCTGTGGATTCATCCTGGCAGCTGGCAGAGTCTTTAATGGAATTGTGAGCCGTCTCTCCCACCTTCCTCCTCCAGGGCCACACGCGGGGCAACGAGGTGTGAAAATTGGGAAAATCCCTCTTGTCCTCATCTGGGAGCAGGACACTCCTTCAGACAGTTGGGAGATGTTTTGCACCCCTCTCCCAGGATTTACATGAGCAGTGACAAGTCCTGCCATGTTTGTCCTTTGTGTTCTTGCCCCTTTGGGATGCATCGTGTCCTGGTAACCTGAGGGAGCCAGGGACTACAAAAATGGACCATGGGTCACAGGTTTGCATCCTTTTATAAGTTTGGGCCATTTGCATATTGGGGTTAATCACCCAATTACAGCTTCAGGTAATGAAGTAATTTACCCCAAGTTTGCTTCCCACCAAATCACTTTTATTTACATTTCTCAGGGCCTGAGAGAGTCAGGTTCTTCGATTCCCAGGCCTAGAGAGGAATTGTTGTGTCTGACCAAAATGGGAAGACAGCAGTAGCTAACAAACTCTGTGGAGTTTGGAGTTACACACTAAAGAATTGCAGGATTAAAATACATGAAAAATAGAAAAGCTAAAATCCTAAGGCACCACTTTGAGCCCGGTGGTTGTCAGGCAGTGCCGCCATATCGGGATGGGGCCCTGCTGCCATTTCCCCTTTGTCTCCCCACATGCAGGCGCCATCTTAGGCCAGGGCCCTGCAATTTCCCCTTTGTCTCCCCACATGAGGCCGCCATTTTAGGGAGGGCCCTGCCGCCATTTCGCCTCTGTCTCCCTACACACAGGTGCCATCTTAGGGACCCTGCCTCCATTTCCCCTCTGTCTCCCCACACTCAGGTGCCATCTTAGGGACCTTGCCTCCATTTCCCCTCTGTCTCCTCATACGCGGACACCATCTTAGGGAGGGCCCTGCCGCCATTTCCCCTCTGTCTCCTCACACGCGGGTGCCATTTTAGGGACCCGGCCGCCATTTCCCCTTTGTCTCCCCACACGTGGGCGCCATCTTAGGATGGGGTTGTGCCGCCATTTCCCCTTTGTCTCCCCACACGCGGGAGCCATTTTAGGATGGGGCCCTGCTGCCATTTCTGCTTTGTCTCCCCACACACAGGCACCATTTTAGGGGCCCTGCCGCCATTTCCCCTTTGTCTCCCCACACGTGGGCGCCATCTTAGGACAGGGCCCTGCAGTTTCCCCTCTGTCTCCTCACACGCGGGTGCCATCTTAGGGAGGGCCCTGCTGCCATTTCCCCTTTCTCCCCACACACAGGTGCCATTTTAGGGACCTTGCCGCCATTTCCCCTTTGTCTCCCCATGCACGTGGGCGCCATCTTAGGGAGGGCCCTGCCGCCATTTCCCCTTTGTCTCCCCACACGCGGGCGCCATCTTAGGGACCCTGCCTCCATTTTCTCTTTGTCTCCTCACACGCAGGCACCATTTTAGGGACCTTGCCGCCATTTCCCCTCTGTCTCCTCACACGCGGGTGCCATCTTAGGACAGGGCCCTGCTGCCATTTCCCTTTTGTCTCCCCACACACGGGCGCCATCTTGAGAAAGGCATCGCCGCCATTTTGAGGTCTCTTTCTTCCTGTGGTGTTCCTGAGATTGAGTGATTTTACTTCTACATTTTTGCCTGATGCCATTTCCCTGGTTGGTAAGTTGTTGTTTTTTCACTTATATCCACTCATAGCCATTCCTTATTGGCGGAAGGGGATTGGTTGAATTTAAGGGGAGGTAATTTATTTTAGATTGTCCACCTCTTTAAACTGTCTTCATCCAAGATAAGGGGCTTCAGGAGAGCTGGAGAGGGACTGGGGACAAGGAATGGAGGGACAGGACACAGGGAATGGCTTCCCAGTGCCAGAAGGCAGGGATGGATGGGATATTGGGAAGGAATTGCTGGCTGGGCTGGAATTCCCAGATTTGCTGTGGCTGCCCCTGGATCCGTGGAAGTGTCCAAGGCCAGGCTGGACAGGGTTTGGAGCACCCTGGGATGGTGGGAGGTGTCCCTGCCCATGGCAGGGGTGACACTGAATGATCTTTGAAGTCCCTTCCAACCCAAACCATCCTTAGATTCCATGAATCCTATCACCAACCTCTTAAGAAAAATTCCCCTTTTTTGGGCAGTGTTTTATGATTTTTTTTGGCAACACAGATGTCAGAGGAGAGGGAAAACTTCTGACTCCAATGGTGAAAAAACAAACCAAGTGTAATTCTTTGCTCTTTCTTCCCTGACTAATGTGCAGAGTTTAAATTTCAGGTTTTTATCGTGCCTTTAATACCTGAGTATATATATTAAAAAAAAAATGAACTTAATCAGTTGGTAAACAATGTTCAGGAGGATAAAAAAGCTGCTCCATTGATTTGTTCTGTGTGTTTGTATCTTTGCATTGTGTACTCCTGTGTTCTGGGACTGCTGGAGAAGATCTCGAATGCAGGGAGCACAAGTCTAATTATTTTGTTCACTAGAGGCAATAATTGGCTTGTTCAGAAGTAATGAGATAATTCAGATGTAAATTCGTTTTGGAGAGGGGGAATTTTAATAATGGATAATCTAGGAAATTATATCATGAATGAAAGAATATTTTGTTTATAAAAGGAACAAGTAATGTAACTACAGAAGGTTGGGGCCATTTCAGCTCTTTCACAGCTGGAAGGAGAATCTGGGCGATTGCTGTTGACTCCTGTGTGAGTGCTGGGTGCTCTGAGCTGGTGGGTTTTAACAAGGCTCTTACCCTGTGAGTATTTCCAGCATTCAGGAACTTCCCTGTGGAGAGAGTTTAAGAGATGAACTTTATGGTGAAAGCACAGGAGGGGCCATTGTAAGTGTAAACCTTATGGAAATGCTCTGGTGAACAGAAGCCAGACTTGAGCAGTTGTGTCTTGATATTTTCCCTTGAATTTTTCCTCATTATTCCTCAGAACATTCTTCAGGCAGTTTTTTTTAGCCAGTGTGTGTTTCCCTATAGGAAGAGGATTTGCTGTTACAACTGATTTTGAAGGGCTGGGCTTGGCTTATCTCGTGTCACAGTTTCATTTTCCTGATTCTCAAGCAGAACTGCTCTGTGCTGATTCCACATCCAGTCCTGCCTTCCTCTGGAGCTCCTGAGGACTCTCCATGCCTTGGACTTTCAGCCTTGGCTTGGTGAGCTTTGCTCTAGTGGAAGGTGTGGAACAAGATGAGCTTTGGGGTCCTTTCCAACCCAGACCATCCTGGGATTCTGTGAAACTGCTAAAGCAAAGCATTGATGCTCCCCAAGAGCTGTAAATGTGAGGATGAGGTAGGTGGGCACCTTCTGCCCTCCACTTTGAGTTTTAACTCCAACTTTTGTCTGTGAATTCAGGGAATTGAGCAGTGGGGGAAGCTTGGAGATGCTGAATCTCGTTGAAGGATCCTGGCTTTCATCACAGAACATTTGTTGGCTTTTTTAGCATCCCTGTGCTCCTTTCCCCTCACCTTGCCCTTTGTTTCACCCTGTCCCTCTGCTCTGGAAGATCTGTGTCAGTCCCTCCTGGTTGGTCCTGTGCTGAAGAGCCGTGGCTCATTTTAATCAAGCCTGAGCTGTCATTCCGGTTCATCAATGTCACATTAGCGTCATTTCTCTTCATCAATGTCACATTAACAGTAAATCCCAACTCCCTGATTATTAAAGTGGATGGAAATCACAGCTCTGTGTGTGGCCAAATAGCTGCTCATCAGCGGGGTGCTTGATGGGCCCTGATGGTTTCATTCAGGCCTTAATCAAGGGCTCTCTGTTCTGCTGGGTTTGTCCTCGTGCTCTGGAGTCACATTAACACCTGCACACACTCCCTGCTTCTGCTCCACTCACATCTGGAGCACAAACCTGGATTTCAGCTGAAGCACTGCTGGAATTAACAGCTTAATAAACCCTTGGTGGTAATGAGACAAAGTGGGTAAGAATTGGTGTTTGAGACCGGGAAGATTGGGAAGGTGGGGAATGGTTGAGGAGGGAGGATGAACAAATGTGTTTAGTGCAGAGCACTGCCAGGTTATCCCTGAGATAAACCTTCACTGCCTCATTAACCTGGGCACTGTTTGATTATTGATTTCTTCCCTTTTCCCCTGTGCTCCTTCCCTGTATCTCTGCCCTGCCCCATTCCCACAAGTTTGTCCCAGCTTGGACCCAAACTGGTCTGGTTACAGCTACAAACTGTAGATTCTGCCTGAATTTGTTCGGGGTGATCCACACTTGGAGCTGAAGGTTCAAGGTAAAGCTTTTGGGGTTTTAATCCAGCCTAACCTTTGTTCTTCCGTGGGCTGTTTGTCTTTTTGTTTTGTCTGTGGACAAAGGAAAACTTCCACATTTCAGCAGAATGGGTGGTGGGATGTGATTTGGGAAGCACAGATGCTGCTCAGGTTGGAACTGGGTGGTCTTTGAGGTCCCTTCCAACCCAAACCATTCCATGAGAAGTGCAAACCATCACCACACAATCTTGTGGCTGCTGTTATTCCTCAAATCATTCCGTGCTCTGTTGAATTCACAGGAGGCTCTTGCCTGCCTGTGACCCCTTCTTAAAGAATAATTTGCTTTTCCTCAATTGGCACACAAGGTCCCAGTCCAGTGCAAGGTGCATTTTGGTAATTCATTAGTAATTAGCTGAAACTGCAAATTAATCAGCAGTGATGCCCAGTAGTGTAACAGGATGATGCTGCTCAGGCGTCACCAAATTAAATTCCTCTGATCCCTTAAGTTTCCCCACTCTTAGAACAGCACATTTATGATAGAATTCCATACCATCATGGTAGATATTCCCAATATCCATGGATATGTGGGCATTTAAAACTCAGTGAAGGAGTAAGGATTGAGCACAGGGGTTTGTGATGCATTTTCTGCCCTCCAGCCCAGGCTCTTTCTGCCTGAAGCCTCTTGAGCTGCTCAAGTTCCAAGGCATCTTTTCCCCAATTCCTGCCTCACTTTCAGTGCGCAGTGAGTGCTTTCTCAAGAGTCTTTGCCCAACTTTTAGCGCATAACTGAGTCAGTTCTGCCACAGACTTCACTGGCATTAGACTTAATTAGTGCCAGCCTCGTTAAAGGGAAGACAAAAGCCTGTCCTGGGGTGTTCGTCAGTGGCAGATCCGCTCTGTCAAGGGGAGTTACAGTTAACCTTTAGCTGGTTTGGATGGCAGCTAAAAGGCGCTTCCATCGTCTCCAGCTGCCACCCGGCCTGGTTAAAGGTCAGCATTTTGCTTCTGGCACCAGGATCCTGCCAGGACTCTCCTGTTTTCCCAAGATCCTACCTCACCTAAGGTCAGATTTCCAATCTATACCTTCGAAAGACAACCAGAAAGCAAATAAAATCAAGAAAATGGAAGTTCCATCTTAAAAACGACCACGTAGCAGAGCACACGTTTCGGAAAGAACAAATTCCTGTGTGCACTCTTCATTAGTGAGGTCTGGATTTAATTGGAGTCCTTAAACCAAAAGCCCTGGTGGCTTCCTTACCTCGGTGTCGTTTGTCAGAGAATCCACTCGTCAGGAAGAAGCTCAGCCCCTTGTTTTCCTCCTGCACTTTGCTCTTTTCGGGGTCTGCTTTTGGGATATTTTAAAAACCAAATCCAAATAATGTGCTGCCCAGCATGGGATTTGTCAGAGTTCAGCATCTCCTGCCTCCAAATTCTTCCCTCTGAAGCTGCAGATGAATCAAAGCTCAGCTTTTGCAGCACTGGGCAGCTGGAAGAGAGTGAGAAAAAGGATTTTGGAAAAACATCTGGTGGGTGACAGAGCCTCTTTTATCCCCTGAAGATTCTGGAGCCTTTGGACTCAAAATCCACAGTGGAAATGATCACGGAAGCTGCTTCCAAACTCAAACGGACTTTATAAAATCAGGAATATCATCCCCATGGCCACAGCAGCATCTGAAGTGGAAACTTCACCCTGGAGCTGAGCAGATCCAAAGGCAGGTTATGAAGTTCATGTCTGGCTCTAAAATCAGCTCACAGGTTTGGCTTTTCCAGCAGCAATTTAAGGCTGTAGTGGACTCTGGAAGGCATAAAAATCAGGGTAGCTGTTTTCCTTTCTCAGTATTTTATATCTTTCATGTTGTTAGAGCTGTGTGATAAACAATAAGATTATTGATGTGTTGGTACCTGGTTTTGTAAGGCTTTAATTGAACCCTTTCTAAATAATTTCAGACTCATTTATAAGCGGTGTTGAGATACACTTCTTTATTTTGGTAAGCTGCATCTTGATACATTAAAACCCAAACTATTTTGCCTTTTTTCAGTGATGTCCACCTGTGGTGGAAAAAACCGCCCATTTTTAAATGATCCCACCCTTTTTGGGATCATTTATCAATGAATTGGTGCTGAGGTTTTCCTGGAACCACCGCCCAGGAGAAATGAAAAGCAACGACACAATTTACAAACAAGAGTAATTTCAGCTGTTTATACACAATTACATCTCTGCTCCCCAAGGAAAGTGCTGAAGGAGCATTGTAAGTTTAAGAACAGCTTTATTTTTATAAACACTTCTTTTAATTGCCGAGCTGAAGTTGTGTTTATTACTTGGAATTCCCAAGGCTTTCTGCAAACAGCGCAATCTTGATTTAGTTATGTATTTTCATCCTCCTGGTTATGCTCTGTTTTTCTCATCTCTTCTTAAACTCACTTAGTCTCCAGGTTTCCACATTTTGTGGAAACTCTCCTTGTTTTCCTGAGACCATTTCCAGCTTTCTAAGTGAACAATACTAAAAGTTAACAAAAGACTTTGTTCTTTAATACCATCCTCATATAAAGGCTTTAAAGTGTTACAGAAATATTCTTAATTATTCAGTGTAAGCCTTGTCTGAAGTATCTTAATGTTGCTTTTCCAGAGTAATAAAAGGAGTAGAAAGGGATTTACAAAGGCTGTGTTTTATAACTTGGCTATTTTACCTGTCTTGGATGTCATGGAATGGTTTGGGTGGGAATGGAATTTGACGATCCTCTCATTCCCTCCCTGCTATGGCCAGGGACATCTTCCACTCCCAGGCTGCTCCAAGCCCCATCCAACCTGGCCTTAGACACTTCCAGGGATCCAGGGGCAGCCCCAGCTTCTCTGGGAATTCCATCCCAGCCTCTCCTCACCTTCCCAGCCAGGAATTCCTTCCTTTGGGAAGGTTCCTGCCTTCTCTGTCTTCCTTTTGCCTGAAGAGTGCAAGAGCATTGAGCTTCATTCCACCTTGCAGAGATCCCCCCTCTTCTTCTGCTTTTGTCACTCATCCAGAATCCCATTTCTCCAGCCAAGGATTAACCTGTATCCCATTTTGGGAAGGAGGAGGAGGAGGAGAATCCAATTCACCTTAGAATGGCACCTCCACTGCTGGAGGAGGATCCCTGGATATCCCTGATCCAACCAGCCTGAGTGAATGCGAAAGGACGGACTCCCCTGGCTCAGCACTCCATTTCTTCAATTCCCTTTGAAACCCTTCCCAATGGACTCCTAGGTAGGATTGTGACCTATTTTTGCTATTGATGCCTTGAAAAATTGAAATTGCGCTCCATGAGTACTCCAGAGCTGTTCTGTAGTCACTACAAAAAGCAGCTGGGATGTGCTTTTCTTCCTCAGTCCTGTTCTGCTGTCCCAAATACGGTTTGTAGGGAGAAGCTGAATGTAACTCCTGTCTGTGGTTGGGTGAGAATATAGGACGATCCCAACTATTCATTTTGGGACCGGTGAGAATTTCTTAAAAGCTCAAGTGACCTGAAAAATGAGCGTTTCTTTGTTTTTTACTTCTTCTCTCCAGTCCCTCTAATCCTTTCAGCGCGTTCAGAAATGGATTTCTCGCTCAACTCCCATGGCACAATGACCTGTCCTGTGATTCCCACCAAACACTCATTACCTTCTGTATGAAACCCATTTCCCTAAATTCTCCCGTTCCAACATCTTGATTCCCGAGTGCCTGTCCCACTTTCCTTTCTTTGCCATTAACAGGAATTTCTGAATACATCTCCTTGCAACAAATTAAACGAGGTTACAGCTTGGCGGCCCATCCGCACGAGAGCCTGCGCTCGGCTTTGTGTCTTCAATCTTTGAACTTTGGCTTTGTCCTTTTGCTTGTTGTTCCCTGAATGCTCTGGGCACGAGGACGAAATTAAAAAGCACTTTAGCTGCTGCTGAATGGTGGGTGATGCTGAACCCTGGTCTTGAAATGGAAATTAAAACCCCGTCTTTTTTACATTCCTTTTCTTAAGCAACAGGATATTGATCCACTGGGTTGAAGTCTTTAAAAGGGCTGCTCTGTTATCTTTCTTGCCGGTTTATTTTTCTGGAGGAGCACGTTTCAGTTATCTCCGCGTTCGGCGGCCTGAAAGAACGCGGAGATCAGATTCAGGTTATTAGAGGGATAAATCTCGCGCTTCATTCGGCGCTTTCTCATCCCGCCTCGCGCCGCCGATGAAAGCGGCCGGATCTGAGGCCCGGCTTTGTCTGGAAGTTTTTTAGCTGTGGGAAGGGCTCCTGTTAAATGCCTACTTGAGATTAAAGTCAGATGCATCAAAACCATTGATGTGTTAAGCCTGAGCGAGCTGAGGTCCTGTTTGGAGTTTCAGTGTGTTGTGGTGCAGTTGGACACGGATCTTTGTAGGCCAGCTCTTCATGCAGTTGTGTTGATGCCTTGGAGTGGCTCCCTAGAACAGAGGCTGGACAGTTAGGAGAATAAAGTAGGTATTTATTAAAGGCCTAAAGTGGATACACCTTGGGCAGTCAGAGCCTCCCAGAGGCTACACCCAAGATGGTCATGAGTTTTTCAGACAGATTCAAGTTTGGTCTATTTGCATATCAGGGGTTAATTGTCCAATTACTGCTTCAGGTAATTAAGTTATATTCCCCCAGCTTGCTCCCCACCCTGATTCACTTTTGTTTATACTTCTCAGAGCCTGAGGCCGGGATGTCCTTGGTTCTCAGGCCTGGAAGGATTGTTTTGTCTGACCAAAATGCGAAGAGAGCTCACTAAACTCTGTATGGAGTTCAGAGCTATGCACTAACGCTGTACAGATCTGAAAAATAGAAAAGCTACAAACTTAAGGCATCAGGATCCCGGGAGCTGCTCCATTAGAGCCGAGCTTGGAGCCGTTTTGGGAGTGGTGGTGGCTTTGTGGTGGCTGTTCCTGCAGCAGCCCCAGCTCTGGGCAGGGTATCTGTGTGGTAGGGGCTGTGTAGGTGCTCACTGCTGGCAGCACACTCCAACCCGCCTCGGTTCCGCTCCGTCCCTCTGTGCCCAAGCCCCAAGATTTCAGGGAAGATTAAAAATCGGCTCCTGTACACTCAGAGCCTCACACAGAGCTCTGAGCACCTTCTGCAGCACGAGAGGAAAATCCAGCTCCTCCAGGTCAGGCGGAGGGGGAGGCACCGCGGTGTCCTGGGGCCGTTCCACGATCCCATCCCGGCGTTCCGTCATTCCCGGAGGCGCTGCCAGAGCAGATGGATCCCCATATGGACCCTCACTGGGGCTCTGCCACCTGTACTCAGGCTGGGCTGTGCCCAGGAGATGAAGCAAAGTGAAATCAGGAACCACTCCAGTTTTTATGGGGCTTGCTGTTGTCACAGCAATTACTGGCAGAAGCAAAAAAAAAAAAATAAACAAATGGATTTAATGAGCGTTTCAGTAATCCAGGAACAAGTGTTTCCAACACCTCATTACTGGGGTGAGGTGGGCTCTACACCTCCTTGTCTCCAGAAATACAAAATGATTTGTTTTGATACAGCTTTGGGGAGAAGAAACGGAATTAAACAAGTTGGTTGTCATTAAAAGCGTTGCTGCCGAGTGATTTAAACGTGTCTTCATCTCCCAGAAATAATGATGTGCCAATTAATAGTTAATGATTAATAGGAGCAGGTTTGAATTTTTTAAAAAGCAGGGAAAATACATCCTATGAATGATTCGCCATAGATTTATTCTGGTAAGACTGGGGGTTTTCTTACAACAGAAATATAATATCTAAATTTACATTTCTTGGCTCTTTTTATAGGAGCTCTCTTACTGCTTTGGGTGTTGTAAGGACTCTCTGATTCTGTGTAAGGTGGATCCTGTATTAGTAGGGATTTTTTTTTTGCAACAAATATATATGAATTTCAGCAGTTTAGGGTTTTTAAAGTAACATCACGTGTGATTTTTTAAATAATCTGTCATTTGGGCACTGTTTTGTATTCCTTAGGCTCTCTTCTGGTGTCAGGATTGCAGTGAGAGTTTTGCAATATTTTATAATCCAAGGGAAGCAGCACCAGAGATCTGAAGTTCTGGTCTTTCCAGGAGTTTCTGAGGTGGATTTAAATCGTCCCAGTGGTGCATCAGAGACACTTTGAATGAATATTGGATGGTGTTCAGGCTGGAAATGATGGATTTAAGGAGTTGGATGTAACGGGTAATGATTTGAGGGCAAATCAGAAGAGATTCACTTTGTCTACACAAGGATGTTGCTGAGGGCTTTTCTTCCCCAGTGGAATGGGAAAATTCAGATCTGTGCATTTACTTTGTTACCTCCTGTTTTATTTTAAAACTTTGCTGCTCAGCTCCAGCCAAAACAATTTCAGTCATGGAGTGAAAATTCAGCATTTTTAGCTAATCAAGACATTTTTTACAGCTCAGTGTCCTCAAGGTCTTGGGCATCTCTGTTTAATTTTCTGTCTGTTGGGGGAAAAATATAGAGAATTTCCATAAAATTAACTTTTTTTGGTTCTCATTCTACCTAATGTATTCAAAATAGACTGGAACTGGATGAGCTTTAAGCTCCCTTCCAACCCAGACCATTCCGATTCCCTGAATCATCAATTATCCCCTTTTTTAACATTCCCCTTTCCCAGGAATTCACTGAGCATGGAGAGGACAGGTTTTAATGCCCAGTCCAGCTTTGACATGCTGGGATGTGGAACTGCAGAAGGAGAGCAAATTGTTCCATTTCTCAGGAAGAATTCAGAAGTGAATTCACATCCCAGGAGTGAACGTGATGCAGACAAGCTCAGTGTCCCCAGGAAGGTGCTGGCTGGGGAGATTCCCTAAATTCCATGAGGAAGGAAGGTGCTGGCTGGGGTGATTCCTTAAATTCCACCAGGAAGATGCAGGCTGGGGTGATTCCCTAAATTCCACCAGGAAGGAAGGTGCAGGCTGGGGTGATTCCCTAAGTTCCACCAGGAGGGTGCAGGCTGGGGTGATTCCCTAAAGAGGAAGATGCTGGCTGGGGTGATTCCCTAAATTCCACCAGGAAGATGCAGGCTGGGGTGATTCCCTAAATTCCACGAGAAAGGAAGGTGCAGGCTGGGGTGATTCCCTAAATTCCACAAGGAAGTTGCTGGCTGGGATGATTCCCTGAAGAGGAAGGTGCAGGCTGGGGTGATTCCTTAAATTCCACAAGGAAGGTGCAGGCTGGGGTGATTCCCTAAATTCCACAAGGAAGTTGCTGGCTGGGGTGATTCCCTAAATTCCACCAGGAATGTGCTGACTGGAGTGATTCCCTAAATTCCATCAGGAAGGTACAGGCTGGGGTGATTCCCTAAGTTCCACCAGGAATGTGCTGGCTGGAATGATTCCCTAAATTCCACGAGGAAGGAAGGTGCAGGCTGGGGTGATTCCCTAGATTCCACAAGGAAGTTGCTGGCTGGGGTGATTCCCTGAAGAGGAAGGTACAGGCTGGGGTGATTCCCTAAATTCCACGAGGAAGGAAGGTGCTAGCTGGCGTGATTCCCTAAATTCCACCAGGAATGTGCTGACTGAAGTGATTCCCTAAATTCCATGAGGAGGGTGCAGGCTGGGGTGATTCCCTAAAGAGGAAGGTGGTGGCTGGGGTGATTCCCTAAATTCACAAGGAATGTGCTGACTGGAGTGATTCCCTAAATTCCACAAGGAAGTTGCTGGCTGGAGTGATTCCCTGAAGAGGAAGGTACAGGCTGGGGTGATTCCCTAAATTCCACCAGGAAGGAAGGTGCAGGCTGGGGTGATTCCCTGAAGAGGAAGGTACAGGCTGGGGTGATTCCCTAAATTCCAGGTGTGTCCAGCAGCACAGAATGAACCCATTACACCCAGGCAGTTCCCTGCGCTCCTCATGTGCCACCAGACCAGTTCCTAACAGATTGGTGTGGCTTTAATGACTGGACTTGTTTTCTCCAGGAATAAAACCCTTCCCAGGGACCTGACAGATCACCTCTGCCGTGCTTCCAGACGTCCTGGCTCTCTAATTCCTCTCCCTAACGAGTTTTGTGCCGCACGATAAAATATTCATGTTCCAATAGGTTCTAAACTAATTATCTGCAGCCACTTGCCTGAGCAGTCGTTTGCTGTTAGCTTGGCTCAAGTTAATGGCTTGTATTTCAGTACAAATAGTCCCTCCTGGCTGTTTCCTGTCACTGATTCTTATCCTAAATGGAATTTCCATATGTGTCTGGAGCTAATTCCTGTGACATCCAAAGGAGCTCTCTCCTCCTGCGCCCGGCAAGAGGAGGAGGATGTGTTGGAGATAATATTTTATGTATTCTGCAGTCGCTGCAACTGCGTTTTCCTTGGAAGCAAATGGCTGTGGGTCTGATCTCTCCATGTTGTACCTCAGAGCTTCCCTGCACCTCGTGCATTTTTATCAGCTCGAAAATACGAGTTGTTCTACAGGCAGGATGGTTCTGGTCGGGTATTGAAGGTAAACAGCAGGAAAAAAAAAGGGAAGAAGTTGATGTATCACAGGAAAACACACAGGTAAAATAACCTCAGTGTTCATTTGAGCATCAGGAAATCCTCGTGATGTTGATTGTGAATTTAAAAGTGCCCTTCAAGAGGAACATGATAAAGGCTGAATAAAATTGCACTGGGTTCCAAAAAGGCTGAAAACATTTCAAGTTTTCATTATTCTGCCTGTGGTAATCAAGGTTTTTTTTCTCCTTTCTTTTCTCAGAGACGAGCTGGTATTTAAAATATTGACAGATCTTAATCTCTTAATGTTGCCATATGTCCACTTCGAGTAAAAATGTAAATATTCCATACTCTAAATGCATGGCAGTGATTTTTACTAATCACACATCCTTATGCCTAATTGTTGCTGGGATCAAGGCCTGGGAGTGCTAACATGGAAATAAATTAGAAATCTTGATTTTTTTCTTCATTTTTTTTATAAAAAACTTTACAGTGACTAATTTAAACAGCTTGCAGGAAAAAAAGCCTGAAGTTTCTGCTAATTATTTCCCACATTAGGCCTAATGGGATGTTGTATCTGCCATGTCTGAGAAATTCATTTAGACCTTGAATTTAGTGGAGATTTGTGTTACAGACGTGGAGAGAGACTCCGGCTGTGGGTGTTTATTTGATACCTGAAGGGATTATTCTGTTTTCAGTTAAACTCATTCAGACTTTGTGCAATCCAGGGGATTTTTCCAGCTCCTCATGGACCCCATGCGGGTGCACCCTTGGAGAGTTGTTGGGAGCAGAGGGGATTCACCCAAGATCTGCTGGAAAAGGAACTTTTCCAAAATCCCTGATGGGCAGAAGCTCTCCCCAACCTGCACAGGTCACTCCACCTCATCCCAGATCCCTTCATTTTCCCATTCCACTGGGTTATTTTGTGTGGCATTTCACCACAAACCCAAGCTCGTGAGTCTGGTGAGCATCTTTGGGTTTGTGCATCTGCAAAGCCCCTCTAAGGTCCCTCATTTGTGGGATTCCATCTTTAAATCAACAGAACTTTGTGGGTGACACCAAGCTGGGTGGGAGTGTGGATGTACTGAGGGATCTGGACCGGCTGAGAGCAGTTGGGATGAGGTTTCACCAAATCCTTGGTCAAAACAGCCCGAGGGAATGCTCCAAGCTGGAAAGATGGGAAAGGCCCTGGGGGTGCTGGTGACAGTGGCTGGACATGAACCCAGGTGTGCCCAGGGGGGCAAGAGGCTGCTGGCACCTGGATTTTAGCAGGAATGGTGTGGCCAGCGGGATCAGGGAAGTGATTCTGCCCCTGTGCTGGGCACTGCTGAGGGACCACCTCGAGGGCTGTGTCCAGTTCTGGGACCCTCGGTTCGAGAAGGACATGGAGGGGCTGGAGCGTGTCCAGGGAAGGGGCTGGAGCCCCAGGAGAGGCTGAAGGAGCTGGGAAGGGGCTGAGCCTGGAGCAAAGGAGGCTCAGGGGGGACCTTGTGGCTCTGCACAGTCCCTGACAGGAGGGGGCTCAGGGGGGGTCAGGCTCTGCTCTGCAGGGACTGGAGGAGAGGGAACGGCCTCAGGATGGGCCAGGGGAGGCTCAGGGTGGACACCAGGAGGAATTTCCTCATGGAAAGGGCGCTCAGGCCTTGGAACTGCCCAGGGAGATTTGGAGTGCCCATCCCTGGAGGTGTCCAGGGAATGGGCTGGAGCCCCAGGAGAGGCTGAAGGAGCTGGAAAAGGGGCTGAGCCTGGAGCAAAGGAGGCTCAGGGGGCACCTTGTGGCTCTGCACAGTCCCTGACAGGAGGGGGCTCAGGGGGGTCGGGCTCTGCTCCCAGGGAACAGGGACAGGAGGAGAGGGAACGGCCTCAGGCTGGGCCAGGGGAGACTCAGGGTGGACACCAGGAGGAATTTCCTCATGGAAAGGGTGCTCAGGCCTTGGAACTGCCCAGGGAGGTTTGGAGTGCCCATCCCTGGAGGTGTCCAAGGAAGGCCTGGATGTGGAACTTGGGGACAAGTTGGGGATCGGTCCCAGGTTGGACTCTATGATCTCAGAGATATTTTCCAGCTATCACTGCTTCATATTGATGCTAATTTCAGCACATCCTCAGTACTTTATGGAATTAAGGAGTCTTTAAACAGAACCCCTTCTCCCAGCAGTGCAGATTGGTGCACGTGGGATTTGTTTCTTTTCCTCCTTGACTCCGTTATCCAAATAATCCTCTGCAGAGTGGGAATATCCAGGAAGGCTTTAAGCGCTGAGTCTTGAATCTCTCATGCAGGGAAGCAGAGGAACGATCCTTTAGTGTGGGACTTGAGGGAATACAAGTTTTTTCCTGTGTTATTTGTAATTTTGAATGCAGTTGTTCTATAAATCCATCATTTCCTCGTGCTCTTCCTGAACTGCTCGTCCCTCTCCGAGTGGTGTTGAAGAAATCATTTTCTGCTACATGAAAGATGTCTGATAGGAGGTAGAAATTGATATCTTGATCCTGCCCTGTGCTTCCAGGTATTTATCAGTGATCACTTCTTCAATATCCTCTTGATTTGGGGAAGAAATAACCCCGTCTCCTCAGAAGTGAGTGGAATGAATGTTATCTTAGCACGAGATGAATGCAGATTTAAAATTCACTCGATAGCAGCTCCGTTGTGGTTTGAGCTTGATTTTCTAGGAAATGAGTCCCATCCTCAAGGAAATGAGTCCTTTAGGTTTGTTCTGTCTGTCCCTCCCCTCTAATGGGATCGGTATCAGCCCAAGCTGAAAGGAGCAGGAGGTGCAAAGACGTGGAATCCTGAGGGAAGAAAACTGTGAACGTGAGCAGCTGCAAGAGGGGGAAATCCAAGGAAAAACAAGCAAAATTCGGCCAAAACTACTGGCCAGGGATGAGAGACAGAGCTTCAAACCACCCCTGTTTGGTGGTGTCTCCTGGGTAAATTTCTTGGAATATATGGATTTATGGATTTATGGATGTGGATTTATGGATATTGCAGTGTGGGAAGCTGAAGGGACAAAGGCAGCACATCTGTTTCTCCAAGTGGAGGTTTTTTTTGGGAAGTGCAAATAGGATTTAGTTATTCCCAGGTATCTTTATTATAGACTTGGTCTTGATTTTTGTGTTCAGCATCCTCCACTGTGCTCAAACCACAAACGAGAGGTGCAAGAGTTCATCCTTTATTTTCCTCAGGTTGGAATTGAGCCCCTCATGGACACTGCTTTCTCCCAGATCCATGATTCTTTATTAAATATAGTTACATATCAGAATTAACTCCAGCTTCTTGACAACTTTGCCTCAGATACCTCGATTTTGAGAGATTTAACGAGGCTGAACAACTTCCCGGTGTTCTCCCAAGGAACAGGAGCATCCTGGGGAACCTCTGGAATGGGAATCAGTGGAATATTTGGTGGACAACAGTGAGATTTTCATGTGGCTTTGAGGAGAATTTAACGTGGAGTGTGAGCAGGACAAAGCCTGGGAATGAGCACAGGGTGGTGCTGAGGTTAATCAGCTCTAGTGATTAGTGTCCTGCTGGCTTTGCAAATGGAATTAATGGGCACTTAATTAAAGTGTAATTAATGGGTTAATTGGTTTAAGCTTGACCTGAGTCCTCCCGGTTCTTCCACATCTGGGCGGGTTTAGCTCAGTGGTGGAGGCAGCCACATCCACACATTTATTGAACATTTCCAGGGATGGGGACTCCACCACTGCCCTGGACAGTCTGTTCCAGTGCTTTACAACCCTTTCCATGGAAAAAAATCCCAAATATCCAACCTAAACCTCCCCTGGCACAGCTTGAGGAGGTTTCCACTCATCCTGTCACTTTTTAGCTGGGAGAGGAGCCCGACCCCCACTTGGCTCCACCCTCCTTTAATGCTTCAAATGAATATTTATCTAATATTTATTTGGCTTTTTCTTATGCGAAGGAAAACATTTGCCACATCTGAGCATTTCTGTCAAGAACTTAAGAGGGAGAAAAAGAGAATTAAAGCCAGGTCTTGAGTTGAAATGAAATAATCCAAAATCAGGAGAAATCTTGGAAAAGCAGAGCTGTATTTGTGCCAGGTAGATGAGATATGGCACAAAGTGTTAAAGGACTTCAGGAAGAAAACAAAGCTTAGCTTAGCATTAATTGTTACAAATCTTAATAGAAGGTTTAACTCTAATTCCTTGATTTATCCTTCTTTTCCTTTTTTCCCTTTTTAAAAATACATTTTATTTTGCTCCTTGGTCCCCCATGGCCTCACAAAACCCCTAATTAAGTTTAATAATAGAAAGGATCATTAGTCAGGTGTGTGGTTCTGCTGGGAGGGAGGATGGTTGAAGCTGAGGAGAAGGAAAAAATTCATGGATTTCACTTGAACTTCCCAAAACTCTGAGCTGAAACTGTGGAAGAGGAGGCAGAGAGGCTCCAGCAGGGAAGGGTTAAACGTGAAGTTTCATCTCCTCTTTGCCAGGGAGCCTTTTTGGTGGCATAAAGAGGAATAAAAAGGGTCGTAAACTTTATTTTGAGAGCCCTTTAAGAAAAGCAAGCTTCGTGGAGCAAGTTTTGAAGCAAGGAGATCAATTTGGGGCCATTGTGACTGAGCATTCTCCTCGAACATCTGCAAACTGTTGAGTTTAATTGCCCCGCAGCTGCCTCTGGTTGGAGCTCGGCGAGTGAAATTTGTTTCCTTTCACTCAGTCTCTCATTTCCTTTACCCTGTGCTCTCCTGGTGTCATTTGTTCTTTATTTTTTGGGGTTTTTTTTAATGTTAAAAAATAAATAATAACACCAACACAGCTCCTTGAAGGAGCCCTGAAGAGAAGAGGGCTTGGCTGGAGGAGCATCTCGTGCTGCTGGAGCATCGATGGGTTCCAGCTGCTCCCATCCAGGAGAAGGAGCTGAGAGTGAAAGGTTTGGGAGAACTTGGTTTGTTGGATTTGTTTCCTTTCCATTGTGATTTCTTTTTCCCCGTTTTTCGATTCTTTTTGTTGTTTTTTAAGTGATCAGGCAGTGCTGGGCGGTTCGTGGTAACAACAGGAAGGACAAACCATTTGCAGCTGATTTTCTTTTGTTCAGCTGAGCTGTGAATACAAAAGTGGGATTTTAGTGCTTTTCCTCCCCTCAGAATCTTTTGGAAATAGTACAAAAAATGAGTTTGGCTGTTGTTTTCTTAGGGAATCAATGTCATTGACAGAGGGGGCAGAATTAGGTGACAGCAAGGGGCTACAAAAATGCAACTGGGACCTTAAATTTATTTTTCTTGCTGTTATTAATGAGATTTAGAGAGGGACACAGGGAATGGCTTCCCAGTGCCAGAGGGCAGGGATATTGGGAAGGAATTCCTGACTGGGCTGGAATTCCCAGAGAAGCTGAGGCTGCCCCTGGATCCCTGGAATGTCCAAGGCCAGGCTGGGGCTTGGAGCACCCTGGGACAGTGGGAGCTGTCCCTGCCCAGGAATTTTAACTGGATGAATTTTAAGGTCCCTTCCCACCCAGACCATTCTGGGGTTCAGTCAATCCCTTGATTCTTATTTTCCCCTCAAAGAAACTGATAGTTTTTCCTGCCTATTAAATAACTAATGATTCCATTTTACCATTTGTTGAACTTAGAACATTAAAGCTGCCTCTGCAGATTTAGAATGGGTCCTTTTTTTTTCCCCCTTCCAAGATAAAGATGCACTTTATATTGGAAAAGAACTTGGTATTTTAACATCTATCAACACTATTAAATCACAGAACCTGCCCGGATTTTGCAAAATTTGAATCAGCAGATTTAGAAAAGAGCACCAATAATTACAAAAAGCATTATTTTTAGAAGGAGGGAATCACAGAATTACTGGAAAAGCTGTGCAGAGAGGGAGCCAAATACGTATTTACATCTAATACTAAATCAAGGCCTGTTAAAAACTCAACAACATTTGATGGAACATCTGGCCAAGTGTGTGGCATTGTTAAGAAATACTTTAAACAGCCTAAATATTTGCTGTTACAAAAGGAAAACAAACTTCTGTGTGTCTGGGGCTGGGATATAATTGCATCCAGAGCAGAATCTATGATTTTCTCCAATCCTGTTAACAGCCTTCCCTGCTGGAGATGGAGGTTTCCAATTAGGATTACAGCATTTGGAGCGCTGCCTACGTCACCGAATCCTGTTCCTGAGGCAGGGAAATCCTCAAATCCTGCTTGGAAACTTCTCATCCCCCGTGGGGACAGCGGTGGCCGGGACGTGTGACCTCCCGATTCCGTGGGAAGGGAAATCCCCGGCCCGTGCCGCTCCTGTTGGGAAAACTCAATTTCCAAATCCCATTAATGACCCCTTTTCCCACCAGCTTGTTCTGGTGCCAGGAAGGATTAAGCTGTTTGTGAGGAGCAGCTGGGGTTTTTTCTTCGGGATCTGTGGGATACGAGGCGGGCTGGATTGGATAAACCTCGGTCAGGGGAAAGTTGGCGTCGCTTCAGTGGAGGAAGCGGTCGGAAGCGCGGGATTAGGGAATGTGCCGTTCCAGCCTCAATGGGACACGTGCACTCAGGTGGCGCCGGAGTGACCCCACAGCAGCTGGGTTACTCTGCTTGTTGTGATCTCCAAAGAAATTCCCGTCTGGAGGTGGCTCAAGGCTTAATTTTGGAGCTGATATAAGGCAGGAATGAGTACAGAGCTTCTGATTAACAGGCCAGGATGGACCAGCAGATATTGATACCTTTAAAGGATGGCAGGCGAGTTAGAAATCAAAAAAACTTCAAAAAAAAAAAAAGGGGGAGGTGAAATAAGTTAAGATTTAAATAATATTTGGCCTTTTTATGGTCTCTTTTAAGGGGGAAATTGAGCCAGGAAAAGTCAGTGTGAAATGGCTCTGGCAAAACCATCCCTTAATGGTGAGGGACAGGCTGTGGAATAAATCCAAAGGGAGCAGAGGAAGGACTGCAGAATTATGAAAGGGTTTGGATTGTAAGGGATCTTAAAGTTCATCTCATTCCCTCCCTGCCGTGGGCAAGGACACCTTCCACTATCCCAGATTGCTCCAAGCCCTGTCCAACCTGGCCTTGGACACTCCCAGGGATCCAGGGGCAGCCACAGCTTCTCTGGGAATTCCATCCCAGCCAGGAATTCCTTCCCAATATCCCATCTAAACATTCCCTCCTTCAGTTTAGGACTGGGGATGAAGTTGAGGGAATAAAACCAAAGCAGGAGAGCAGCCTGAAGAAGAGAGGCTGTAAATATTTTAATGGATAAGGATGTTTTCCCAGCACGCTCCCACCATCAGGAGAAGGTGGAAAGTTTAGGGAAGAAGGTAAAATATCAGTAAGGATGAGGTTGGTATTTAGCAAATCATCATAGAAGTGATTTGGCTTAATGTTGCGGAAGGAACAGATGTCAGAGGGGAAAAAAAATTCCCAAGGGAACATGGAGAAATGGAAGGAAACAGCAGAACAGGTGATCAGATGTGGCAGATTTCTGAAATCTGGCTGAACTCCTAAAGGACCACATTGGGAAGTGTGAAATGTGGGATGGGAGCTGAGCCAGCCTCGGAGAAACAGGGACTGGTTTAATCCTTTGGTAATAATTGGAATTTCTGGGGTTTGGGTTGGAGCGGTTGCCAAAGAAAATATTGGAACTTGTGAGTGGTCAAACATGGAGAAAGACACAAAAAAAAAGGGGGAATAACTCATGTTTTGGTGATATCTGCTTTTTCTGTATTTTATTTTATCATTTTTTTTAAATCTTGGGGTTTTATCAGCTGCATTTTATGGGAATGGAGGAGCAAATCCATGGTAGGGCAGCGGTGATGTGAGGACTCCGCTGCTCCTCAGTGCTGATCGTTATCCACGTGCAAAACCAACACGTTAAGAACGAAAAAATCAGTTCAAATGATTTCTAAAGATACGAGGAAGCTTCAAGGAGAAGTCTGAATATCTGGAATTCGTTAAAAACTAAAAATTGTGTATAAATATTGATGAGGAGGAATGGTGCTGGGTGAGGGAGCAAAGGCATCTCGGGAGGCTTCCTGTCAATCAGAACACCCAGATACGTTCGAGATGATTGAAATCCCTCAAAAAGTGGATCGTGCACAATAAATCTCCCATTTGAGGGCAGGGAAAAAGCATCAAGGTTTGGGAGAGAGTGGCTTTTTTTGGGTTTTGGTGATTCCTTGATGGTTTGTGCTGAGTTTTGTGGTGGTGCTGGTGTGAGGGGGACGTGTGCCCTGCACGCTCAGGGTCTGCTTGGATGAGGAGGGAAGGAGAAAAAATGAGCTGGAAATTGGTCAGACTGATTTGTTGTGTGCTGCCCTGGCTGAGGGGAAAAGGAATTTGATTTTTTTTTTGTGGTGGGAGTAGGGATAAAAGGAAATTCAAGGATGTGGAGGCAAAACCTTTCACGGGGCTTGGAGTCAGCAATCGAAGGATGCCTCAAAAATGGGCAGGGACACCTTCCATTATCCCAGAGTGTTCCAAACCCCATCCAGCCTGGCTTTGGACACTGCCAGGGATCCAGGGGCAGCCACAGCTTCTCTGGGAATTCCAGCCCAGCCAGCAATTCCTTCCCAATCTCCCATCCATCCCTGCCCTCTGGCAGTGGAAGCCATTCCCTGTGTCCTGTCCCTCCAGGCCTTGTCCCCAGTCCCTCTCCAGCTCTCCTGGAGCCCCTTCAGGCCCTGGAATGTTCTGGAAGCTCTCCCTGGAGCCTTCTCCTCTTCAGGTGAGCACCCCCAGCTCTCCCAGCCTGGCTCCAGCCCTGGAGCAGCTCCATGGATTCCTCTGGAATTTCTCCAGCAGCTCCAGGTCCTGCTGCTGTTGTCCCCAGGGCTGGAGCAGCTCTGCAGGTGGGGTCTCACCTGAGTGGGGCAGAGGGTTGGAATCACCCCCTCCCCTGCTGCCCACACTTGGGGGCACCCCCAAGTCCTTTTCATCACGACCACTCTCAATAAATTCACATCAATGTGGATTTGTACAACTTGTCCCTTCCTGTGCCACATCTTCTCTCTGTGTTGCTCTTGTTCACATCAGGTTTTACTGGTTTAAGCTACAGAACTAAAAATCAAATTGCACCAAGATGAAACAGAGAAAAAAACTTGGTGTTGGGCTCTTACCCCTCGTACCTTGAAGCAGCTGAGGATTCAGAATGCAGGAGAAGAGATGAGCTCGTGCAGAATAACCGAGAGCCTGCAGAGTTTGGCTCATGGGGAATGTGCTGAGAGCGAATTTTCCAGCCAGGGGAGGTCACAACAATTTCTTTTGTGTTTGTTTTCCAAAGAGCAGAGTTTCCTCGGGCTGTTGTTGGCCAAGGTGTGCCTGGTCTGCTGAGGGTGGCAGCAACCGGAGCCGGTGGCTTTTGGAAAGAGCAACCAAACAAACGCGGCAGTGGCAGGGATGGGGAATGTCACAAATCCCAACTGTGTCACCTCAAAGGAGGAGAGGATTCCTTTTGTCCTAAACTTCCCTCTGTTCCAGCTGAATAAAGCACCGATCCTCCCAGTCCTAACGACCACGGGCTTTCTGGAAATGTAAAATTACCAGATCTCATTAATGCCGGCCTCTATCATTCATCAAAGCCCTTCTTACGCCTCATGCTGGCTCCTTTTCTCTGCCCCTCTTAATCTTTCTCTCATTATAAGGATGTGTCTGCCCTTTGGACCTTCGTGCTTCCAAGGAGTTGACACCTGCGGAGATCTCATTTGGGAAAGACTCGTTAACTCTTTGAGAGTTGAAACAGCTGAAATGGAGGGAAAACAATCCGGTGGGAGCAGAGGATGCTGTAAATACCCCGGGGACAAAGCCCAGGCAGAGGATAGCACATGAAGGAAAGGGAATTCTTTGTGTCCCCGTGCCTTTATCCTGATAAAATCTCACTCTCTGGTCAACAGGTCTCTGAAAATGCAGTTAATGGCTTGATTTCCTTTTTTTTTTTTTTTGCTTTTTCTCTTACAAGGATTTTCTGCTGCTTTGGAGACTTCTCCCAGCCTAATGCACTTTTCACGTGTAGCTGGAAAGCTGAAAAAAAGAGAAAGATTTCAAAATGAGCCCAATTGCCATGAAATTAGACCTGGCTGGGGACAAAAGCTTTTGACACGTACGTGGCAACTGCTCCTCCAGATGATCCTCAGAGTTCTGTAGCAGCTTTTATCTCGAGAACTAAAGCACTTTGCAAACAGTCAGATTACAGAAGTGCTGCACTGATCAGGTATTTTAGCCAAATAAATACTATTTATAAAGGAATTTTCAAAAGGGCTTTCAGAGATACCTGTCACCGTTTCGGCATCTTTATTCAGTGACTCGAAGCTCTTATCTTGCCTCAGTAGGGGATGCCAATTTACTGATGTACTTTTCTGTTGAAATCCAGCTTCCATAAGGCAGATTAGCAGTGAGAAAATGCAAGTCTCTTTGGGGGGAAAAGAAAAAAAAAGAGTTTGAAAGTTGTTTTAAAGTCGATTCTGTGATAAGTGAGCCAATTGAGGAGATGTATCAGGTGCCACAAAAAATAAAAAATCACCGGGAATTGCTGGATCTGTGTTGTTCCGAGCACCCCACCTATCAAGCCAAGCGGTTGAGTTCCCTTGTTCATCCTTTCCCCTCTGTATCCATCTGTTCCTACCTTAAATC
This sequence comes from Eopsaltria australis, assembly GCA_034509425.1. Taxonomy (NCBI): domain Eukaryota; kingdom Metazoa; phylum Chordata; class Aves; order Passeriformes; family Petroicidae; genus Eopsaltria; species Eopsaltria australis. The sequence continues at coordinate 421,575 of JAVTVJ010000585.1, forward strand.
CAATTTTTTTTTGGTGATCTCCACGCGTTTTGTCACTACGAAAAGCTCTGATCAACATCTCCGCTCCCGGATATCGATAGAGCAGGTTTTAATTACTTCATTAAATAAAACACTGCTCCTCATGTAGCATTTGCCAGGCTCCTGTCAATATTTGAGCTGATGCGGTGGAAAAGTTGTCAAAGAATATTGGCTTGGAGGGATGCAGGGAAGTTCTGCAGGAACGAGGCTGTATTTCCATTAATCATCTCTAAATACAACGTGACAGCGTTGGAGAGGCTGCTGCAGTCACTCAGTCATTGAGACAACAAATCACTCAAGTAGAGGAAACACTTTTATCAAAACGTGGCCTTTCTTTGAACTTCTACTCAAAAACCAGCCCAGGAGTTCACTGCTTTGACATTTATCGATGTTATTTTGATAATCCCATCTGGATTTTATCGTGGTCACTTTGCATTTCGTGTTTTATTACAGTCTCAGGATGCTTTCTTCTCCTCTCCTGCGTTTCCTCGTCTCATCTTTTAATTTCATTAATTATTTTTTTTTCTTGTAAGAGCTGCTAATGCTTCTCCTGGCATCTTAAGAATGCTTTAAATATTAATAGGGTTCCTCTCCTGGCTTTAGTGGGAACAGTCCCCTCTCTCTTGGATCGTGTTTGCTTTTATGGCTCCATGATCTGTGAGGCCCCAGGACTTCCTGTGATTGATGGAAATACTTGAATTCGTCTCCTAAAATCCCAAGTCATGCAGTGTTCACCTCATGGCAAACATTCTGAATGCACTGAAATAAGAGCAGCAAATTCTCTTTCCTTCCTCCAGTGGCCAAGGTGTGCAGTGTCCGATCCTCCTCTGTGTTGGTACTAAAATAAAAACCTGGTTTTTGCACTTTAACTTCTGTGCAGTTCAGATCCAAGAATAAGTAGGAATATCTCCCCGTGGGTTTTGATCAGGAGCCTTTTTGCAGTGCAGAACTTGTTCTTTCAGTATAAATAATTAATTTTTTATTCCTGAAGTTCATGAACCCCTGCACAGTCCTGTTCCCTTTTCTCCCTTCTCCACCCTGGTGTTTCTTTTCTCTCTGGGTACTTCAGTTACAATTATTAAGTCATTAAATGTATTCTTGAAGAAATTTGATTCAAAAGCCAGAGAAGCTGTGGCTGCCCCATCCCTGGAAGTGCCCAAGACCAGCCTGGACGGGGTTTGGAGCACCCTGGGATGGTGGAAGGTGTCCATGGAGGGAACTAAATGATATTTAAGCTCCCTTCCAACCCAAATCATTCTGATGGATCACATCCCAGAAGGAATTCAGCACTAAATCTCTGAATCCTCTGCTTTCCTTCTCCTGGGTGGTGCCAGCTCTGACCCACACCCTCATGACCACAAACCATTCCCTGAGCACCACAGAACCACCACGAGGAGATTTTTGGCTGCTGTTTTCCCCCCCCCCCCGCCAGCCACTGCTGCCCTGCTCAGGTGGAGCCCATCCCTTCTCCCAGAAGGACGAGCTGCTTTCATCAACTCCATCTCATCAATTTGATTTCTGCTGGCAGCCGGGCTGGCTGTGGTTGACAGATTCTGTCTGAGAAGGGCTCTGGTAATTGCTCGTTCTGTTCGGTGCCTGTGTTGGTGACAGATGGTCACACTGAATGTTTAAAACGTTCAGGACCCCCGCGTGATCCCGAGGCTTATGAACAACAAACTCTGCCAGCATTTCTCTTGTCTATTAATTCCAAATGTTTGCTCGAATTACTATTTTTTTCCCCTTACGTTTTCAGGCGTGTTTTGCTGGGTTTGTACTTTTCTAAAACGTTCCTTTTTCCCCATTTTTTTTTTTTCCTATTAAAGAAAGTCTCAAGATGTTCGTACAGACTGGCAGAAGCAAGTGCCAACTGCTGTTGCAGACTTGTTAACAAATTTATTTTTGCCTGAGAATGGCACATATGGCCCAGAGCGGAAATATTAGGGGTCTGTGGTCCTTGTGAGGGCTGGCAGATATTGTCTTGGAAAAAAAATAGCTTTTGGGTCAGTCATAAATTTCATTTTTATTTTCATTGCTGGAAGGACTTGTCAATTTTTAATTTTTTTTTTTTTTTTTTCTAAACTGAAGGTCTTCAATCATTTCACGGTCCTGTGACAGCTCCAGAGCTGCAGGAAAGAGGTGGTGGAGAAGTGGCCGATTTATTTATGGCCTCTCTTTATTGCACTTGAGTGGCTGCAAACGAGGGAAGTCATTTTTGAGGCCCGTTGGAATTTCATGGAGCACAGCTCGTGGTTTAGGGTGGCTTGGCTGACCTGCAGGGTGTGAGTTTGATGCTTTATCTCCTGCATCTTTATCCACAAAACTTGTAAATCCAAATTCCAAGGACAACAAAAATTATAGTCTTACATCCTTAATTCTCATTTTTTCCTGGTTTGAAGCGTTGAGCGTCTTTTTTCTGGGTAGGTTTTCGATCCTGCAAACTCTAAAAGCAAAACAATCTTTGGTTTCCTGCAGATTCCTTCAGCCCCCTCATGTTCTGATAAATAATGTGATTTATTAATATTGTTTTCAAGATGAGGCTGGACAGGGCTTGGAGCAACCTGGGATAGTGGGAGGTGTCCCTTCCTAGGTCGCTTCCAGCTCAAACCACTCTGGAGCTCCGTGTGCTGGTCTAGATGGGATATTGGGAAGCAATTCCTGGCTGGGAAGTGCTGGACTGGAATTCCCAGATTTGCTGTGGCTGCCCCTGGATCCCTGGAAGTGTCCAAGGCCAGGCTGCTACACCCTGGGACAGCGGAAGGTGTCAGCACTGGATGGGATTTAAGGTCCCTTCCCACCCAAACTTGGAATTCTGTGATTATTTCCAAATTTGGGATTGTCCTGTGCAGGACCAGCAGTTGGACTCAAGGATCCTTCTAACTCAGGATATTCTCTGATTCCATGACTTTGTGGCACATTTCTGCCCATGCCCAACTGGATTTTTCCACCATGAGCCACCAAATCTTTGCTGATACCTCCAATTTTTCCTTTCTCTCCTGAGCTTGCCGTGAGGGCTGGAATAACCTTCCCCAGGTTGGCTCAACTTTGTGCATTCAGCTGGTGTGCGAAGCAAACCGGCTGAAAATGAGTTCCTTGCTCTCTCAGTCCCTCCTGATGGATGTCTGGATAATTGTCCTCTCTGCATATGTGAAGAGGAGAAGGGAACGATTCCGCTCCTCGGAGCGAAGGTTATTCTGGAGATCTGCAGGGAGGGCACTGACGCAGCCAGGATGTGCTGGAATCAAATCAGAAAAATTAATCAACGTCTCGTTATCCAGCGTCGAGCGCTGGATTTAATTAGGCAAAAAAAAAAAAAAAAAAGAACTGCTGTGTGCATAAATATCTCTATAAATACATATAAAAAACATATAAATGTGGGTGTATTTGGAGGAGCGGTTCGATATGACCAGACTGTGATTGCCTGGGACACACGAGGGGAACAGGCCAAGGATGGGTGAGTTTTCCCTCTGCTGGGAGGGAGATTCAGGTGGGTTCAGAGCTGGAGATGTCTCTGCCCAGAGCTCACCTGCACCTCTCGCTGCTTTTCCTCCGCGAGTTTTCAGGAATTCTGCTGTTTTTAACAGATACCTGGCTATAAATGCAGTATCAGCCGTGTTATTTCAGGTTTTTCTTTGGGTACTTTGTCTTAGGCACCTTTTTTCTTTCATTTGGTTGATTTAGTCCAAGATTTATGTGGTGCTTTTTATCTGTTTATAGTTACGATGCTTTTAAATTAAAATGTCGTGCGAAGAATCCACGAGCTTCATAATATTCCCTGCTTATTGTAGGGTTTATATAAAAACAGTTGGACTTGAGGATTTTAGATACCTTTTCCCACCTAAGTGATTCCTCTGGCTCCTTTTCTCTGTTTCCAACATCATTTCATTGATGAAATCCTCCTCATCTTCAGCTTGGAATTTTCGATCCTCGCATTCATTTTCTTCGTTCAGTGGGAAAACACTGGAGCAGGTGGAAATGATCTTTGGTGCTTCTCTCCACTGCTTTTTCTCATTTTTATTCTGAAGTTCCATTTTGGAAATGAAGGACTTGGATTTCCAGGTGGCTCCTGAGCGAGTGCTTCAGCCCAGAACTGGAGGCTGAAATCAGCAACGATTTCATCACCTGAAGGAAATCTGGAATTGAACACACTGAGATATGGAAAATATTTTTGTTTTCCTGGTGTTTCAGCTGATTTGAGGAGTGCAGGCATCCCATTCCCTGCTTTGCTGAAACCCTGGGTCGCTCCAAGGATGATTTTCATCTCTCCCTCCGAGGCTGGTGGATGAGCTTGGATTATCAAGGAATGTTCCTCACCCTCAGGAAAAGGAGGGATGTATCCAAACACTCGTTTTGAGTAAACCCTGTGCAGGTTGATGCTTGTTTGGGAGGCTCCAGGATGGGTCTGTCCTGGTGGTACCGGTGAGAACCAAACCAGAGCTGGTGAAGCTCCCCAGGAACCACCTGAGTGTGGTGGCACCGACCGTAGACATTGGCACGACGTTGCTTGGGCACTGGAACAGGGAATGGTGACATTCCTAAGGCTGCCAGAGCTCCAGGAGCGTTTCGACAACACTCAGGCGCAGGGTGGGATTATTGGGATGGTTCAGGAGTTGATCCTTGTGGGTCCCTTCCACCTCGAGGTTTTCTCTGATTTTATGAAGACACAAACACGTGGCAGCTCTTGGCCTCTCTCCATGGGATCCACATGAAGCATCTCTGTGTTCCAAGAGCCGGGCTCAAGGCTCCTTGTGGGTCACTTCCAGCCCAGAATGTTCCATGATCGTGTGGTGAAGGAGACTGGAAAACTCTCAGAGCACTTCTGGGAAAGCCTGCTCAGGTCCTTGAGATTCCTCTCCCAGCTCCAGTTCATTTGATCAACTCTGGGATTGTCTGGGATTGACTTCCAGCAAGGGCTGCTCTGTCCCAGCACACGGCTCTTTATTCTCTAAGGCAATTAGAGAGATTAATTACTTATCCAAGTCCTTTTTCCCCCCTCTCCATGGAAATGGAACCAAATAAAGCCAAGGAGAGGGAGCAAATGAACCCATCTGGTTCACCTGGCAGGACATCAGCGTTGTCAGACTGCCACCCCCAAAAAGTCCAGTGCCACCAACTCAAAGCTGAAGTGCTCCACATGTGTGGCAGCCACCTGGAACTGTTGCATCCACGTGGTGAAGTGGCTTTAGATGGAAAATATTCCAAGCAGGAAGGCCCCATTCAGGTGAGCCAAGAGCTTTGAAGGATCTGCTTTTCTCTGTATCCAGTTTGCAGCTGGGATGGAGCAGGAGCTCCTTCCACAGCACTTGCAGGATTTGTTCTTCCCAAACTTCAGTTTAAAATTCATTTTCCAGCTGTTGTTGAGGTTTTTGTGGTGGCAGTGTATTTTTGGGAATGGTTCCTTCCCTCAGGAGCTGCACACTCCAGGCTGAGGTGCTGAATTCTCCTTCCCTGGCTTTGTCCTTCAGTCTCCAATTCCAAGAGGTCACTTTGTGCAAAATTAGCACAACTTGTGTCAAATATTGTCCTCCAACGATGTCGGTATTTAATTGGCATTTTGTCACCTGATGTCTTTCCCTGTCCTCCAGGGCTCTGCTTTCTCATTAGGTTTGTTTTAGGAGGTGTTTTAATGACTGTCAATCCCTGTAGTGATGGCCACAGTGATGGTGAGGATGAAACAACCTCCAGGAGCTAGGTGATCTTGAGAATCAAAGGGAAAGCGGTGAAATTTAATTCTGAATGCACCTGGGAATTGATTTGAGCTGAGCTTGAAGCCTGGAAAGGGTGGGGGATGAGGAAAACTTGGTTACAGAATTACTCCAAGTTTTAATGTCACTGTTCAAGTCCTGTCAAGTGTTGGAAGTTTCTGTCCGTTTATACTGGGGGGAAAAAAGGACTATTCCATGCTGGAATTTGATCCCATTGCCTACAAAAGGTATCAGGCACCTTGTAGGGCTTGGAAGAAGCTCCAGACTGAAAACTGGAGTTGCCACAGGCAGGAATGAAGTGGCCAAAAGGAAATTCAAGCTGGAAACGGGAAAAAATTGTTTCCAACAAGTAGAGAAATGAGGTCTGAAAAGAGAAGGCAAGAACTGGGTTTGAGCTTGAGGGGAGTGTGAAGGGGAGAAGTGGGAGGTTGTGTGAAGGAGCTGAAGGGTGAATTAATGACCTTGGCAACCCTTTCAAGCTTTTGGTCCTCTTTTGAAATCCTTTAGGTTTTAGTTTGTATGGAAATGGGAGGATTTCAAAGCAACTCCAGTGCAAACCTGCTGGAATCATCCAGGGTTTGCTGTTGGTGGTTACAGCTGCAAGGGGAAGAAATGGATTTCTTTTAGAAAAGAGCTGCCACATCTCACAGAAACCAAACATTTTTCACAGAATCCCAGAAAAATTTGGGTTGGAAAGGATCTTAAAACTCATCCCACCCCTGCCATGGGCAGGGACACCTCCCACTATCCCAGGGTGCTCCAAGCCCTGCCCAACCTGACCCAGGAGTTTTTGTCGGTACTGAAGTCTTAAGAAATGTTGAAATCCTAAAAGATTTTGTGGTTGCTGCCTTCTCCTGGGTTTGTGAAAAATATCAGGTGTTCACCATTGGAATTAGCTCAGAAACAGAAACTGGATTGTATCAAAATAAGGATAAATAAAACTTCTCCCAAAATGCCAAAGTCAGGGCAGGCAGATGACTTTGAAATAGCCCACAATGACTGACCCACTAACTGAGATTTGCCTTCTGTGTCAAGAGCCCGAGTTAGTCCAGAAGGAAAAAAAAAAAAATCAACCAAGAGAACCAGAATTCCATAAATAATGAAAGAGCTAAAATTGCCTCAGTTTTGTAATGTAGATGAAGGCAAGGTGTCATGACAGGAGCACATTTGCATATTAGAATTATTTAATTATCGGATCTTGTCCTCCGAAGAAGCAAACCGCTCATGAATATTCATGGCTTCAATTAAAATATTAATGGCAGGCTGAGGCTTTGCTTTTCAGGTCTCCAAACAGCCGTAAACAGATTTATTTCAATGCAGTGAGGAGTGGAGGTCAAAAAGGAGCTGCCTTTTTGGGCTTGGCTGTAGAGGCTCCTGTTCTCCTCGAAGGCAGGAGGGTTTTATTCGCTCCACGTTTCTTTGGGGATGGTTTTGGAGAGGAATTTTGTGGATTCCTGTGCTCTGCCCCCACATCTGGAAGTGTCTTCAGCTGGAGCAGTTTCACATCTTGAGTGCCACCACCACAAGCGTGTGGAAATTAAGTTAAACCTTCCTGCTGGCTTTCGATTAGGGAAGCTGAAGGTTTCATCAATAATTAAATGTACCCAGTCGCAGGCAAAAAAAAAATATTTCCAGCCTGTAAATAGTTTTAAAGAAGAGAATTGAGGACTTGAGGTGGTAGAACCTAATGAGGAACTGCTCCAAAAGAATTCTGCTCATTCCTAAAGCTGATTTTGCTATTAAAAAGCAGTTCCTTGAGAAGACCCAGTCGGGAGAGATGCAGCATTTTTGGATTTATCTGTAGGGAGGGGGATGATTTGATGATTTCGTTCCAATGATGCATTTCATTTGTACAACAAAAATAATGGTCTGTTTTTCCATCAGTGTCTGGTGCATTTTTCCAGTTCTGGCTGTTACAGGGACACTGACAAAGCTCCTGGAATTAAAAGTCTCTTGGAATTTGGCTGAGTTTGCCAGGCAAAGGGTGAGGAAGGATCCCTTGGATGACACAAGGAGATCATGGGTGAAGGAGTTCAGCTCCAAGAGCTTCACACTCAGTTCTGTGCAGACCTTGTTTAGTATTTAATACATAACCTTTAGGTTTCTGTCTGAAAAGGACGCTCCTGTTTTTGTCAAAGTCCCTTTTCTCCAAGGTTTACATGGAAAATGAAGAAAAGTTTTATGGATCCTCGTGGGTCTTAGTGTCTGCTCCACCAGGAGGTGGAAAGAGCTGAAATTCAGATGCGATGGAGATGAGACTGGGATTGAGATGAGACTGGGATTGAGATGAGACTGGGATTGAGATGAGACTGAGATTGAGATTGAGATGAGACTGGGATTGAGATGAGACTGGGATTGAGATGAGACTGGGATTGAGATGAGACTGAGATGAGACTGAGATTGAGATGAGACTGAGACTGAGATGAGACTGAGATGAGACTGAGACTGAGATGAGACTGAGACTGAGATGAGACTGAGACTGAGATGAGACTGAGACTGAGATGAGACTGAGATTGAGATGAGACTGAGATTGAGATGAGACTGAGATTGAGATGAGACTGAGATTGAGATGAGACTGAGATTGAGATGAGACTGAGATTGAGATGAGACTGAGATTGAGATGAGACTGAGATTGAGATGAGACTGAGATTGAGATGAGACTGAGATTGAGATGAGATCGACTGAGATTGAGATGAGACTGAGATTGAGATGAGATCGACTGAGATTGAGATGAGATCAATTGAGATTGAGACTGAGATCAAGATGGGATGAGATTGAGATTGGGTTGGGAGGAGATTGAGATGAGATGAGATTGAGACTGAGATTGAGATGAGATCAGTTGAGATGGAGACTGAGATCAAGATGGGATGAGATGAGAGGAGATTGAGATGAGATGAGATTGACATTGAGGTGAGATGAGGTGGGATTTAGACTGAGATGAGATTGAGATCGTGACTGAGATGAGATGAGATGAGATGAGATGAGATGAGATGAGATGAGATGAGATCTTAAAGGTCCTTTCCAACCCAAACCAGCCTGGGACTCCGTGAGAACCCTGAGATATTCTGAATTTTTTCCATACTGAGCCATTTCTCACCTTTTGGTGACAAAACTCCGAGGATTTTTGCTTGCAAAGAGTTAAATGCAGCTCCTGCCAGCCAGGGCATGAATTCTGCATAGACAACCCCGCATTTGTTTTGAACTTTAAAAAAAAACAAGCCCTGATTAGTTGGAGCAGCTTTCCCCTGAGGAAAAACTATGGAGTGGTAATTTCATTACAAAATACAGCGCTCGAAGATGAGCTGCAGTTGAAATTTATATTTTTTTTCCCCACCCTAAGGGATTTGACATTTCTATTTCTTGACATTTCTCTCATTGTTAGACCGGGGTTTTTTTGTGCTGCTTTTTTTTTTTTCCCCCCCTTCCCTCGGTGCAATTGGAGCTCTCCTTGAAGCTTGCAGTGTCTCTCTTTTCTTGGAGGTAAAGCTGATAATAGTTCTGAATTAGTTCAACAAGCAGATGGTTGGGAAAGGAGCCTGTGTGGAAGTGTGGAGCACTGGGACATGTGATCTTATTGCCAAAAAAAAAATTTAAAAAAATTAAATCTAAAGCACAAATCCCTCGAGCAGGGATGTGTGTAAAAGTGTCATTAGGGAAGGATGTTATGTGGTAAAAAGAGATGTAAAAATAGCAACGGGTTGCTCAGAGCTCTGGCTCGAGGTGTTTTAAGTGTCAAAAGCAGCACCTGAGGCAGGATTGCTCCCGGAGCCCATTATTTTAGGAACAATGGATGTGTGGACAATGGATTTCTCAGGTTTCTGCTGCTTCCGTTCCCTGTTCTTCCCTGCAGTTCAGTGGTAGCTATCTCAGGCCTTGGGAGGTTTGTCCTTCGTTCCCAGGGGAATTCATTCCCAAGGGGTGTTTTTCCACCTCTATCCATGGTGATTCCGTGGTGATTCCGTGGTGATTCCATGGAGGTTCCGTGGTGATTCCATGGAGATTCCCTGCTGATTCCCTGCTGATTCCATGCTGATTCCCTGCTGATTCCATGGTGATTCCCTGGTGATTCCATGGTTATTCTGTAGAGATTGCATGGTGATTCCATGGAGATTCCATGCTGATTCCCTGATGATTCCATGCTGATTCCCTGGTGATTCCGTGCTGATTCCATGGTGATTCCCTGGTGATTCCATTGTGATTCTGTGCTGATTCCCTGCTGATTCCATGGTGATTCCGTGGAGATTCCATGGTGGTTCCATGGTGATTCTGTGGTGATTCCATGGGGAACATGTCCCGTTATGTCCTGGGAATGGGGAGCAGCCTCCAGGCAGAGTTCTCAGCAGAATGTTGGGAATGCTGGGGGGTTTTATCCTCTATAACCAAAATCCCAGCTGTAATCCCGGCTGATGTCAAGGAATTCATCATTGTTGTGGCTCCTTTGCAGAGCACAGCATTATTTTAATGCTCTAAACATATTTTACATCAGCCTAAAGTCCTCCTCTGGCACCGCCTTGTTCAGTTTTACTCTGATTCCTACTGATATTTCATCTGGATTTTTTCTTGCAAATGGAGAAAAGTCTTTATTCCAGCAACTGGCTGGGGGTGAGAGGTCCAGAGGAATCCATGGAGCTGCTCCAGGGCTGGAGGCAGGCTGGGAGAGCTGGGGGTGCTCACCTGGAGAGGAGAAGGCTCCAGGGAGAGCTCAGAGCCCCTTGCAGGGCCTGAAGGGGCTCCAGGAGAGCTGGAGAGGGACTGGGGACAAGGCCTGGAGGGGCCCTGCTGCCATTTCCCCTCTGTCTCCCCACACGTGGGCGCCATCTTAGGGAGGGGCCCTGCCGCCATTTCCCCTCTGTCTCCCCACACACGGGCGCCATCTTGAGAACAGCATCGCCGCCATTTTGGGGTCTCTTTGTTCCTGTGGGGTTCCTGAGTTTGAGTGATTTTACTTTTACATTTTTACCCATTGCTGTGTCACTTGTTGGTAAGTTGTTGTTTTTTCACTTCTATCAACTCATTGTCATTCCTTATTGGTGGAAGGGGATTGGTTGAATTTAAGGGGAGGTAATTTATTTTAGATTGTCCACCTCTTTAAATTGTCTTTGTCCCAGACAAGGGGCTCCAGGAGAGCTGCAGAGGGACTGGGGACAGAGGCCTGGAGGGGCCCTGCCGCCATTTCCGCTTTATCTCCCCACACACGGGCGCCATCTTAGGGACCTTGCTGCCATTTCCCCTTTGTCTCCTCACACGTGGGCGCCATCTTAGGGAGGGGCCCTGCCGCCATTTCCCCTCTGTCTCCTCACGTGCGGGCGCCATCTTGAGAACAGCATTGCCGCCATTTTGGGGTCTCTTTGTTCCTGTGGGGTTCCTGAGTTTGAGTGATTTTACTGTTACGTTTTTACCCCTTGCCGTGTCGCTGGTTGGTAAGTTGTTGTTTTTTCACTTATATCAACTCATAGCCATTCCTTATTGGTGGAAGTGGATTGGTTGAATTTAAGGGGAGGTAACTTATTTTAGATTGTCCACCTATTTAAATTGTCTTCATCCCAGACAAGGGGCTCCAGGAGAGCTGGAGAGGGATTTTGGACAGAGGCCTGGAGGGGCCCTGCCGCCATTTCCCCTCTGTCTCCCCACATGCGGGCACCATCTTGCGAACGGCATCGCCGCCATTTCCCCTCTGTCTCCTCCCACGCAGGCACCATTTTAGGGAGGGACCCTGCCGCCATTTCCCCTTTGTCTCCCCACACGCGGGCGCCATCTTGGGAGCGGCATCGCCGCCATTTTGGGGCCTCTTTGTTCCTGTGGTGTTCCTGAGATTGAGTGATTTTACTTTTACATTTTTACCCGTTGCCGTGTTGCTTGTTGGTAAGCTGATGCTTTTTCACTTCTATCAACTCATAGCCATTCCTTATTGGTGGAAGGGGATTGGTTGAATTTAAGGGGAGGTAACTTATTTTAGATTGTCCACCTCTTTAAATTGTCTTCATCCCAGACAAGGGGCTCCAGGAGAGCTGCAGAGGGACTTTGGACACAGGCCTGGAAGGACAGGACACAGGGAATGGCTTCTCACTGCCAGAGGGCAGGGATGGATGGGATATTGGGAAGGAATTGCTGTCTGGGCTGGAATTCCCAGATTTGCTGTGGCTGCCCCTGGATCCCTGTGTCCCTTCCAACTCAGAATATTCTGATTATCAGTGATTCTCTGACTCCTCAATGCCCATAAGCTCCTTGCAGGAGAGTTTGATACAAACCTCAGTATTCAGGAGGAGGTGGGAAACTTCAAATCTGCAACTTCTGCTGTGCTGTGGGACTTTTTATTCCCGAGTTTTGCTCCCAACAGCCCATCCCTTTTCCTGTGCAGGTTTGTCTGCCTTCCCCAGCTGGGAGTGGCCCTTGTAGGGGGAAGAATAGAGGGGGGAAGAGCCCTTGGAATTCTCCCTCCCCCAGATTTGGTGTCTTCTGCTTCTGATTTTTCCTAATTTTTCCCTGATTTTTTTCTTGATTTTTCCTGATTTTTTCCCTGATTTTTTCCTGATTTTTTCCCTGATTTTTCCTGATGAGCTGTGGTTTTCTGAGTGAGTTTGTGACAGTTTGAAGCTGAAGGCTGAGAAGCAGAGCACAGGGGGACCCCCGAACTCCCCACTCTGCTCCAGTGAGGAATCACTTCCATCTGTTTTTAAAGAGGGATTTTCAGGCTGCAGTTACAACTCAGCTTGGACAGCCTGGAATGAGCTCCGAGGTCCTGGAATAATTTTGGGTTTTGCCGTTTTTCCCCCTTATAAAATTTCTGCTTGATGACAAATTGCCTTTTTGCTGTTGCCATTTGTGGTTGCCCTGTACCAGTGGCTGCTCCTGCTTCCTGCAGCTGAACGGGAGAGCACAGATTTCCTTTAATTTGGAAATTATAAAATCAACATTCCAGATTTTCACTTCAGTTCCTGTAGCTGGAAGCTGCTGAATCAGCAAAAACCACAAATTCTTTTCTTTTTTTTTTTTTCCTGGCGAAGCTGAAACGTTCAAGTTTGGCTTCTTTTGCTTTTAACTGTTGAAGCTTTTAAGTGAAATTTAAAAAAAGGTAATTTTTAATAACTGAGTTTTTTTTCCACATGTAGTTTTTGAGCTTTTCATAGATGGATAGAATGGTTTGGGTTGGAAAAGGATCTTAAAGATGATCCAGTGCCACCTGGGCAGGGACACCTGCCACTGTCCCAGGGTGCTCCAACCTGGCTTTGGACACTCCAGGGGCAGTCACAGCTTCTCTGGGCACCCTGCTCCAATTTTCTTATCCTCGATACCTTTGCAGCAGAAGCAATGATTAAAAAGGAAACAAAACCAAAAAGAAATCAATTAAGATTTTTCTGTAAAAGCGAGTTTTTGGTTGTTGTTTAAGGGAAATGTCCAATTCCCTGGTGACATGGAAAGGGCTGGTCAGCTTTCTCCCTGGAATTTGTGATATTGGAAACATCCTGCTCCTGCCACAGTGGCTGCTGTGAAACGGTGCTTTATTAAATCACCAGGTTATTCCTGTGCCACCAGCGGCTTTGATTAACACTGAATTAGGGTCATATCCTACAATAACAGCGTTTCCAAATCCCCGGCCGCGTTTGAAAGAGTTGTGATTAAAGTTGTGGCCGTTTCCCTGCAATTTCTGATGCCTCTGAGGGCCCAGTCCCCTCCTCTTTATTGGCATTTGAGTTTGGTCGAAGCCCCTGGGGTTTGGTGCCAATATCAGCGACAGTCTCGGGGGGGAGGGGGGGGGAGCAGCTCTGCATGAAAACGCACGAAATAGAAGCTGTAACAAAATTAACACCGAGCTCACCAATCACCAGGGCCACGCTGGGGGTTGTTTGCTCAAGTCTTAATTCATCTTTGATTGAATTGAGGGCCAGACAAAGCGAGGAGGACGAGGAGGAGGTGGGGAAAGCCACGTGAAGGAGATTATGGATGAGCAGGTTGAAGGATGCTGCCTGACAGGGAGTGGCTGCCATGGACAATCCACTGCCGTTCCCGGGGGGGAAAACCTGGTTATTAGTGGGGATCATTGTGCACATTGCTGGAAAATGAATTCCTTCCCAGCAGATGAGGAGCCAGGAGGTTCCTCTGTCGGTGTGAATTTATGGAGGTGTGGAGTCGCCAGGGAGGATTTGTTCTGCCTTGTTTTACCTGCCAGGTTTGTAACATTCTCAGGACTTGTCAGAAGATGGGTGAATTTATCTTCATTAGAACCGACTCCTTCATTAATATGTGGAAAACAAGCCCGTGACAGCTTTCCTGGGGGCTGCTGCATCCCAGCTGAGTGAGAGCCTCAAAATCCTCTCTTTTACCATCATGGTAAAAACTGAAGCGTTTTTGGAGCTCTTGGTTGGACTCAATGGTCACAGAGATCTTTTTGAACCTTAATAATTCTATAATTCCACGTCTACTTCTTCTAAAAGAACACAGAACATTTTATTTGTCACTTGGACAAGGCCTGGAGGGACAGGACACAGGGAATGGCTTCCCAGTGCCAGAGGGCAGGGATGGATAGGATATTGGGAAGGAATTCCCAGATTTGCTGTGGCTGCCCCTGGATCCCTGGAAATGTCCAAGGCCAGGCTGGATTGGGACTTGAAGCACCCTGGGATAGTGGGAGGTGT